>JARYGA010060280.1:38754-87668 GCA_030545235.1 Helianthus tuberosus
TCCTTGCAACTTTAAGGACTTTGATTGGTTTAGACCCATATGGATTGACATACTCCATAAGTGATTAGGTATAGGTGAACATTCTAGTCTCCTAACTAGAAGCTAGGGATGGCAATGGGTCAGGTTTAGGACGGGTTTAGGTAATCCCAAACCCAAACCCGGTTATATAAGTTTGTCCCAAACCCGTTCCAAAACCCGTCGGGTTTCTAGCGAGTAAATACCCATCGGGTATTGGGTATACCCATCGGGTATTGGGTATACCCACGGGTTTCGGGTAAACCCGTTAATTTAAAAAGATTACTCGTTGGGTGTACTCATCTCAAAACCCATTGGGTATCTATCGAGTAATTACTAACCGGTTATATTTTGTATTGTCATTATAAAAATATATATCAAATAACTACAATTTATACCGAATAGAATACCTATACGTGTAAAAAATGGATGTATCATATATATACAAATTTAATAATATAAAAGAAATTATATCCGGTATACAATCGGGTAAACGGATACACTTTATCAGACAATTGGGTCGGGTAAACGGGTATATCACTAAATCCCAAACCCGCAAAAAAAATAAAAACTATTCCTAAACCCGATTAACCGACCCCAAACCCGTCCCAAATGTGTCGGGTTTCGGGTTTACCTAGCGGGTTCGGGTTTGATTGCCATCCCTACTAGAAGCTCATGGTTGGATGCCACTAGGGTGACCATAAAAGGCAATGTACAACGTGATAGTAGATTGCAGTGCATGAGAATCCTGCCAAATCATACTGTAGGAGCAACCATAACCAACCAGCCAACCCAATAGAAGTTGTAGTGGTTTAAATTTATATATTTGTATCATTAAGTGCAGCAATAAGACAACGTATGGACACTATTCATGCATGTCAGGTGAATTATGTGCTGATTTGATGATTATATGCTAAGTTTTTACAAAGTTAGCATCGTCACACTAGATACTAAACATACTTCAAATTTTGAAGACGAAAATAGAGGAGAATATGACAACCAACGTAATCACCTCCACTACTGTTGATGCAACAAATACTACACCGATGGTGGTAGCTGGGCTGGTTAGGCAAAAGGGTTGGAGGGTTCAGGTTTGCCTAACGCAGGTCGTGGGGTCCCCCCACATTTGCAAGACGTGGAGAGAGGTTCACTAGTTAGATTTTGTTGTTTGCTCGAGATCCTCCACTAAAGTGGGTTCAGCTTCGGATGTGAGAGCAATGGAAATGTGTGTGTTGAATGTAAAGAAGAGAGACTTGCATGGAACAATTATCGAGAGAAAAGACCAGAGATCACAATGGAATCAGAGCTGATCGGAATGTCCCTCAGCACTAAATGAAGTGTCATTATATAGGGAAGGACATCGCCCAAAGAAGAAACCATTGACTAGTGAAACATGCTTGCAGTGGGGGACTTACCCTTTTAGGGGTTGAAGCGTTTGGACCTGCGGGTAAAAGACTACACTCTGTGCACATGTCTTCTTTTACGGTTGTGAGAGGCTGGGTAAGCAATCAGTGAAGTGATGTTTACTGTTCACATCCTTTTTGCTGCTCACCCGAGTTCGCGGAATTTGAACCTTTTAACCCTTTAACCTTTTAAGCGTTTATGTGTCTAAGTCGTTTTATTTAGTCTTGGGCTACCCCCGTCATCAGCCCACCAAGTCAGAGGTTTTTGGGAAATGATCTCAAAGACTTCTGACTTTCACACATTTTATTTGTATTGCTTAAAGGCTTGAAGGCTTCAAGGCTTGAAGGGTTTGTTACAGTTGAGTTTTTTTAAATATGAATTTTGACAAGACAGTTGATGTGACTGACGGCAGTTTTTGCAGAAGGCATGTTAATTAACTGCCGTGTAATCATAACCTCTATTGGTTTTATTTTTCATTTATTATTCAAGATAACCGACAATCTTTCTCTATTTTCTCTCAAGTTTCTTTCCATATCCTCCTTTCCTTTGCCCAGGTTAGTTCCGATTTCTTTGTGTGTTTTACTAGTTCTTTACTTTGATCATGGGTGCACGGAAAGATCTTTCTGTTAGTTTTTCACGCCTTACTCAAGAGGAAGTGGGGGATTTTTGTGTTGAATGGGGGCATTGGTCTTAAATTTAATTCGGTTGCACCGGGTTGTGATAAATCCGTTGATCAATGTCCCCCTGGTTCAGTTGCTTTGTACTGCCGTCACTTTAAATTTTCCAACCTTCGTCATCCTTTTTTGCTTTTTGTATTGAACGTTTTGGAGTATTATCGAGTTTCCTTTGGTCAAATTCACCCGAAGGGCATGGCTAGAGTTTTACACTTCGAGGTTTTATGTGGGGCTTGTGGTTATGACCCTTCACTGTTGTTGTTCCGTCGATTTTTTCGCCTGGCGAAGAATGGTGACTGGTTTACCTTTGAGACATCCAAGGCTGACATTTGTTTAATCTCTTCCATGGTTACCACACTCGGTACCTGGAAAGATTGATTTTTCTGGGTTTCTGATTCTATTGTTTCCTTTAAAATGGTATGGAGACACCCGGATGTCGTTCTCAATGAACCGGAACCTTGCGAGTCTGATTTGAATGAAGTTTTTCTTAAAGCCATCCGTGAGTGCCCTTCAAGGGTTCGTCCTTTTCCCGAACATTTGCTAGTTCTGTTAGGTGTTAGCAAATTGTGGGATAAGGCTAATCGGGATCCGGTTCTTATGAGGAATGGCCAGGGTATGCTTTTTCCTTGTTTTGCCTTTTTGGGATATCTTTATTTGGTAGCTTATTTGTTTTAAAATGTTTTGCAGTTATGTCTGCTTTGGACTTTATCAAGAGTGATGATACGTCTGATGTTGCCTTTACGGATGCTCAAGCCGCTAAAGGGGATGATGGTGTTGCTAGGGTTGTAGAACAGAGATTTGAGGATGCTGGCTATGTTAGTGTTTCTAACGTCAAGGGTTTTACTAAGCCTGCTGTTCCCAAGGCTTCAACCCGTCGTTCTGCTCGTCGTTTGTTAAGGAGTGCATCTCAATCTATTTCTTCTGATCCGGTGGAATTGAGTGATGATATTGAGGTTTCCGAGGGTCAAGATATTGATGCTGAAAAGGAGACGAAGTTAGTTGTTCATGGTAAGAAGAAGTTAGTTGTTCATGGTAAGAAGAAGGCTTCGGCCAAGAAGGTTGTGACTACTCCCAAGGCTTCAACCCGTCGTTCTCGTTCAGGAGATAGTGATGAAACTTTTTCAGATGATGCCGATGTATCTAAGGAAGCAAGCCTCTAAGGTTCTGCTGTTGGGAGTGATGGTGGGTCGAAGGCTAAGAAGTCAAAGAAGACTAAGAAGGTTGAGGGTGATGGTTCCGGGGCTTCTAAGCCTCCTGTTGATGCTTGAACAATATTCGTAGCTTTCTTAGCACTACTAAACAATTTAATGTTTGTATGTTACTTTAAACAATTTTAGGTTTTGCAGGAACCCTTAAGGTTTCTGTTTGGTGGTTGTGGTTTGGCCTTGGTGGCCATTTGAACAATTCTTAGGTTTACAAACCGTTAAGGTTTGTTTTAACTTGTTTGGATGTTTGGAAGCTTTTTAAGGCTTCTTTTCTTATGTTACTAAATTTCTACTACTTGCCTTGTGTTGTGATTTCTTGTGCTGGCGCCTATTTTTGTAAGGCAGCTTGTTTGGCTTCAAGCCTTCAAGGCTTCTGGCTGTTTGTTGAATGTTTGTAGCTTGAAGCCTTCAAGGCTTCCGGTTACTACTTTATTTTTGTGACTTGATACCTTGGTTTGTATTTTTGAGATTGGGTTGTATGCAATCTTTTTACTTATGTTGTTGTATTGCTCCTTGAATCATTCTTTATCATTATGGTATTGTCTTTGTTTGGTTTGTGTTGTCTTTATGTTTTTTATACCTTAAAGGGTTCAGTGCTGCAGTCACTTAGCCTTTGTATTTTTAACAAGAAGACATAGCACCTATCCTATTCATTACTTTCCTTAGTTTGATTTAAGTTCGTAAGCCTGTTTTTGATAAATTTACTAAGGCTTAAGGAACATTTGTTGTAAGCTGTTCAGACCCATCTATGAGACAACTTTTTTTTATTACAAGTCTCATGGAGTTGTATTGATTTAGGAACTCACCCCTTATATAGGTTCATTCAACCCTTGAACCTATTGAGCGATATGGCTTGGGAGCTCATCCCCTTACATGGCCCTTGCCATGGAGTTTTTTGTTAGGTTCTTAACATGATTTTAGGATAAAAAGACAAATTTGATAAAACATCATCATTCATTCAAAAGATATTGTTTTACAAAAAGTGATCATAGGACAACTCTTGAAATACAACTTGTTAAATACAAACCAATCTTTCTTGATCAGACATGGAACCTTTTAAGGGTCTTTCCATTCCAATGTCTGGGAAGCTTTTTACCTTCTGTGTCGGCTAGCTTATAGGATCCGCCCTTATGTGCCTCAAGGATTGTATATGGCCCTTCCCATTTTGGGCCAAGCTTTCCTTGGTTCTCTTTTTTAATAGCCTCATTGTTTCTGAGCACCAGATCTCCTGGCTTGAAGCGTTCGTGCTTAACTCTTTTGTTGTAATAGGCTTCCATCATTTGTTTATACCTGGCTTCTTGAATTGCAGCTTGGTCTCGTGCTTACTCGAGGAGTTGTAAGTTCAACATGGTCTCTTTGTTGTTTGCTTCGAAATCCATGTTGACCGTTCTTTGAGTTACAACTACTACTTCAGCTGGAATCACGGCTTCAGATCCAGAAATCAAGTTGTAAGGTGTTCTTTTGTGGCTTGTTTTTTCGGTTGTTCTTATAGCCCAAAGAACACTTGGCAACTCTTCGAGCCAATTACTTTCATGCCTTCCCAATCTGGCTTTGATTCCTTCAACTATGCTTCAATTCATCCTTTCAACTTTACCGTTTGATTGTGGGTATGCCACTGAGTTGAAAACCTGAGCTATTCTGAATTCTTTGCACCAAACGCTAAAAGGCTTCTCAGCGAATTGCTTTCCATTATCGGTGACCAGCACTCCCGGTAACCCATAGCGACGAATGATGTTTTCCCAAACGAAGTCAATGACCCGTTTGTCCGTGATTTTTGCAAGTGGTTTAACCTCAGGCCACTTGTTGAAGTAGTCTATGGCCACTAATAAGAACTTCACTCCACCTTTGACTGGTGGGAATGGGCCGACAATGTCCATTCCCCACTTATAAAATGGCCATGCTGAAGATATCAGGACAAGGTCATGCTTGGGGCTCTTTGGGACTGGTGCATGAATTTGGCAAGAATCACATTTTCTCAGTTGTTCAGCGGTGTCTCGGTGCATGGTAGGCCAAAAATACCCAAGGTTCATTAGTTTAGCAACCACCGTTCTTGCTCCAAAATGAGCTCCGCATATCCCTTCATGAACCTCTTTGACCAAGTACTCGAGAGAAAAGACCAGAGATCACAATGGAATCAGAGCTGATCGGAATATCCCTCAGCACTAAATGAAGTGTCATTATATAGGGAAGGATATCGCCCAATGAAGAAACCATTGACTAATGAAACATGTTTGCAGTGGGGGACTTACCCTTTTAGGGGTTGAAGCATTTGGACCTGCGGGTAAAAGACTACACTCTGTGCACATGTCTTCTTTTACGGTTGTGAGAGGCTGGGTAAGCAATCAGTGAAGTGATGTTTTACTGTTCACATCCTTTTTGCTGCTCACCCGAGTTCGCGGGATTTGAACCTTTTAACCTTTTAAGCGTTTATGTGTCTAAGTCGTTTTATTTAGTCTTGGGCTACCCCCGTCTTCAACTACCTTTGCGACAAGTACCCCCCTCCACTTCCACCATCCCCAGTTGGCGCCCCAAGCATCATTTACAAACAAACAAACAACCTACAACACCACCCACCACCGTATCGTTGCCCATGTCGTCACCATTATTTCCCACCAACATCCTCACCACTGCTTTCATGCCAAATCCACCAATGCCTCCGCCTCCGCTTCAACACTAAAACCACCACCCACGTCTTCACCATCAACACAATGCCACATACACCTCTGCCCTCTGCGGCTGTTCACGAGCTGAGCCGAACCGAGCGGACCTTTGCTCATGATTGGCTCGTTTACAAACCGAACCGAGCGGATCGGGTCATTTAAAATCGAACCTCAAATCAAATGAGCATTTTCCGAGCAGTGAATATTCCGAGCGAGCGTCGAGCGAACTTCAAGCGATTTTGACAACTTTGTCGCCCGATTTAAATTTGCGGAGAGAGATAGTGACAAAGTTGGGTCTCAAGTTTTTATATCTTTTAAAACAGACACATTTCATGGCATGATATTTTTCTTATGAATAACAATGTTATGCCCGATGAGGTAATGATCCTATTGCACGAACAATGACGTTGAGAGCAGGAGACGATCGACTTAGGGTAGTATGAGACATTGAGGCGATGAGAAGACTGCGTTTAGCGGTTTAGGGTTTAAGTTTTAGATTTGGTGTTAATTTTTTATTGGAATGATTGTGCTAGCACGTATAGATATAGTTGCAAATTTGTATATAGCTGACTAAAATCTAATACAATGGTATATATAAAACTATAAATCTAATTAATATTTATGTATATATGTATGTGTGTATATAGGGGGTGTGCGTGTGTATATATATACATGTTTATATATGTATGTGTATATATACTAATTAACAATAATAATTCGAGACCTTTGCTCATGCTTGGCTCCTTTAAAAACCGAACCGAGCGTCTCGTTTACAAACTGAGGAGAGCAACTCGTTTACAATCAAGCCTCAAATCGAACGAGCAATTTCCAAACGAGCAGCGAGCGGTTCGGATGGCCCTAGCTAACATCGATGTTGCTCCGACCCCACTAGCGTAAACTACATTGCCACCATTCTCGCCACTAACAACCGGGATCATTTTGGTCCTAGCCTGTTTTTACCCGGACCTAATTTATAGTTTTTGTTTAGAACGGTCAATTTTGACCCAACCTATTTTAGTCAAAAAAAAAATTACATTTAACTAGGGACTGTTTTTCTAGGCTTACTTTCTTGCCATAGGTTTTTTCAGAGCAAACACCTAAATGCCGTTTAAAACTGTCATTTGAATGATACATGTGCTAAAAAATGAAAATGCAGCTTTTGAGTGCCATCTTTTTCTTCAAATTAAAAGTGGTGGCAACATAATAAAACAAATACAACAGATAGGGTAAGGATCATTTCAGAACCATAAATATTTACAGAACTCGCAGAACTCCTAATAAACAATCTTTTTATTTATATATTTTTATGTTTAGGATAATTTTATCATTTATTATGTGTATTTTTATGATTACATGCATATTAAGAGTAATTTTATGATTTTTTATATGTAATTTTATAATTACACATGTAAACTAGTTTTAACATGTATGTAATCAAAGAAATACATATAATAAATGATAAAAAGATCCTAAATACAAAAAAATATATATAAAATGATTGTTTATTAGGATTTCTGAAAGTTCTGTAGTTATTTAGAGTTCTGAAATGAACCCAACCCTCTATATATATATATAAGCTTATAATTCAACTACCTCAAATCATCATCAACAAAGGCCAGTTCACACACAAGAGCAAGATGATCACTTCCCCACATCTGCAAGAAAAAAGCACATCAGGAGACACGAGTATCATGGGAATCACAAAAATGAAAAGATACATTCATGACATAATATAAGGATGTCCTAATTAGCTGGTGTGTTGCCATACCTTACTCGGAAGCCCTCTTGTTTTCTTCAATATTTCAATTGGTAATGTTTCAAGGACTTTTACAGGAACAAGGTCATCAGTATGCCTATGAGAGCATGGTTTTTTAATACATACGCTGCTGATATATAATGTAGATAATATGACCCCCACCACACACACACTAACATACCATATGCCTATGAGGGCATGGTTTTTTAATACATACGCTACTGATATATAATGTAGATAATATGACCCCCACCACACACACACTAACATACCATATGTAATCAACAGTGCCCATAAATTTTGAGTGGAAGGATGTCGCTAAGGGTTCCCCATGACAATCTCTAGTCAAACGGCTAGCCTGAACAAATTAAAACCATCATCAGATTAATTTATACAGAGCACTCGAGTTTACTTATATACCCGCGTTTAATATTATGTTTTATTAAAGCTGATTATGTGTTGCGTATGGCATAAGCACTTTCAAAACACAAATGCCTTTGAGAAACAAAATACAATTTTAAAATCTAAGCTTACTGGAACACCATAATATGCACTATTTAGTTTTAAGTTGTGCCTAAGGTAGGTTGACTCTTCAGATCCTGTTGCTAGCTTCAGTTCTTCTTTGCTCCACCTATCGATACCGAAAGAAACACATATCACTCTAAAATCTAAATGTTAAGATATTCATGTAACTGTACAAACGAATTCAATCTACAATCTAAATGTTAAGATATCTACATTCCAAGAATAAAAGTATTGCGGACCTAGAACACTGAGATCCAAATCTAGGGTAATCCAGTGGACAAATCTGTCCAGATATTCTTTTGCGTTCATGATTTTGGATGTTTAACTGCAAAAGAAATAATATCACATGTCACATTCTAAAGAAAAAGGAAACTATTATGAAAGTAAAAATCACCTCAGACGAAGCTATGAACTTATGAACTGATAAATTGCACTCTGAAAAAAAAATAAGAAGAATGATTAAAGAAACAAAAATAAAATAAAATGTAATCCAAAGGGAGCAAAGGAAAGGTACCTGAGGCATACTATTTAAATCCCCACCAAGTATAACAGGTATATTGCCCCATGTCTGTGAAAGTGTATGAGCCTTGTCAAGAAATAACCGAATCTGCAACACAGATATCTCTAATAAACAAAGCAGCAATAATAACTATTGCAATCAGATAAACTATACCTGACCAAGCTTAATGTCTCCACGACTAGGATTGAAAAGCACATGTACATTTCCAACCAATATGCTTCGAGCCCTACAAATATTATATGTAAAACAATTATCTTGCTGGACTTTCAAGTTCAAAGAAATACTAGCATGATTTAATGAAATTTTATTTCGCCTGGAGCCATTCCCCCATCCGTTCTGTATGTGTGATTACACCTGACCCATTAATAGATTGCTTTCGTTGGCTAAATGGGTTGCTTTTGGTATTTCAATTTATACAACCGGGTCATTTCTATGAAACTAGCTAGCTTAAAATAGCTCGACACCACCCGCCGCCAATGATTTTATCTAAAACGACCCGTTTCAACCCAAACAAGTTTTGTACCCAACCACGCATTTTGCTAGGCTTATGTGTGATTAATGTGCCTTGAGTTACAGGATTAGGATTCACATAATGATAATAATAAGCACGACACAAAGAAAAAGAACAAGTGTGACCAACATTTCTTGTAAACTTACTTCAAATTTTCAGTGTCGTCAATTTGTTTCTGGTTCCCATTCATCTGTGTGTTTTGCAGGGCAGAAGGTCAACAGGTATTGGTGGAAGTGGAAGAAATAATATAATTAGAATAAATCTGGAGCACCCACGCGTTATATAAGCAAATGCTCACATACAAATTTGATTACTTACATTTTTAATTTAATTAGAATCACAATACAAAGATTTTATTACTTTGTGATTATCGCCTCTAACCCAAACAGAATTTTTATATATACCTTAAGAACACAAAACTGAGCAACATTGTCACGAAGGCCAAACCGCTTGAACTCAATGTTGTCCTCATGCACAAGAGAAAATCTGATAACAATAAATAAATCCATACATACTGATGTTTCATTTCCCAAGAAAGAAAAAATGCTTACAATTCATCCTTCCAAAAAATAGCACATCCATCACGTGCTTCCCCCGTACGAGCCTAGCAGGAAAATGAGACTCTAAACAACAGCCGCACAAAAACAAAAGATGCAGGGAATTGGATTTAAACCTGGTAAACTCCGCTAAATCCATCGTTGTATAGCATTTTACTCAAGTCATCGAACCGATCAACCTCCTGCAAGGTAGCCAAGATAATAACCATATGAATTACTTACTTGGTGCAAAGAGAAAAGATGTAAATATGAGATATGAAATCTTATTGAGGAGCACATAATTGAAAGCTCGGTTTTAGAAGGCGTTTCTGGTCCTCATAGCCGAGGTGAAAGCGCTAGCCTCACACACGCGAGGCGCCCGATGTTAATCAAAACATGTAAGTTGATTCTAGGAAACATTTTCAACATAAACACTCGAAAAACAGGACATGGAAAGGAACAGACACATAATTTAAAGGCATGAGCTACCCTATTTGTGAATCTCTACGTACAACCAAACAAGTTGAACCTAAAGCGGAAGAGCTGTTCTAAAATATGCCTTGAAGTGATTCACTGCCTAACGTCTCAAGCGAATATACAAGAGTTGTTTAAATAAAGAAGCACGACGGATGAATGTCAGTTCCATATGTTGCTCAACAAATATAATACGGAAAGAAAAGAACAAAACGTCGCCTTTGGATATAACTAATAGAGAGTTGCACGCAGAATCAACTTAAGCTGGTAAAATCATCAAAGAAGGTTATGATCTAAGGGGGTGTTTGGGATTGCTTTTAATTATTAACTTTTATAAGTCATAAGTCACAAATCCTAACCTCTCATTTTCTCCTTTTCAAACGATAAAAACTCCTTCTCAACCCATTATCCAAACCAAACCCTATCAAAATGACTTATTAACTTTTATAAGTTAAAAGTAGCTCCAAAATAAGCTAACCCAAACACCCTCTGTAAGTGTAAAATTTTTTATCCCTGGAGTTTTCATTATATCATCCTTACTTAACAATAAGAAGAAGAAAAAGATGTCAAAATGAATGAATAATGTAAAGGTCACTCCTGAAAAGGTAAAGGCTTCCCTCTCACAACTTTAGGGAATTCTTCTATGGGATTAAATAATAATAATAATAATAATAATAATAATAATAATAATAATAATAATAATAATAATAATAATAATAATAATAATAATAATAATAATACTTATGTTAAGCAAAATCAAGGTTGGAGACTTGCCTGAAAACACAAGATGCTAGGACTATAGCGACGAATCTCTTTGCGTATAACCCTTCTTCTATATTCCCACTTCATATATTTAGGGATGACATCAAAGTACAAATCCTGATGGTTTGAAGCATTTTCAACACCCAGTATATTGTAGGATACAAATACAAACTTATCTGCAACACCATTACATATATTAATTAATTAATTAATGCATTCATAAAGATAGACAGATAACTGATAAGAGTTACCTCGACTGTGATCACAGTTAGAAAAAACCCATCTGCGATTTTCATGTCTGCGGTCACGCTTGGAAGTATGTGTCAGATTTGCAGTTATGGGCTGAGTCTGTATGCCTAACTTCCGCTTCTTGCGAGATGGTTCTGCCATGGAGTTTATGCGCGTGTAGGCTTGGTTGTTCCGTTCGGGGTCTATCTTACCAATTCAAGCTGTATGTATGCATTTCTTACTCTTTCACCGGACCCTCCCCAATTCAAGTCGTAGTTTTATGATTTGCAGGTGTGGGGTGTTTTGGAATGAGGGTAGATTAGGGTTATTTGAGGGTTTTAGAGCACTCACATTCAATCCATCAAATAATGAGAGGAGAGGTTTTTATATTATAAAGGGTATAAAAAGTGGTTGTGAGTGGAGGAGAGAGAAAATGTTACTGTTCATCTGTATATTTGGGGGGGCACTGTTCATCCAGTATAATTTTTTTAATATATATTGAAAGTGGTTGTGAGTGAAGGAGAGAGAAAAATGTAATGATAATATTATTTAATTGAAAGGAGAGAGAAAAAGTATTTGTTTTTAGTGGAAATATATTGATATAGGAGTTGTTTTTTAGTGGAATGTATGTATAATTTGATGGATTGAATGTGAATGCTCTTAAATGGGGGAGAATAAAGGATATAACATGTTAGGATTTGTGAACATTAGGTATGATTAATGTAACTATTGAAGAAGACAAAGAACATGATTTGCAATAACATACATAAATAAAGGACGTGTTTTGTAATTTACTCTTCAAAATAAACATCCAACCAAAACCACAAAACGATATGAAAAACCTATAAATACTAAAAATCTTCAATAACCAGCATCAAATATTAAAAATATGGTGAAATGTCCTAAATCCTACAAAAAATTATTACATGTCGGTTCGGTTCGGTTATGGTAGGTATGGAAAAAATGATAACCATAACCGACCCGCTACTTTCGGTTTTCAAAAAAACCATTAATCGACCCACCGGTTTTTTATTTTGTTCGGTTTTTTATTTGGTTCGGTTTTTTCGGTTCGGTTTTGTCAGTTAATTCTGTCACACCCTGACTTTTACGGAAGCATGGTTATTTGGTGTGACTTCTTAATACCATAGCAAACAATCATAACAATGATATATGATAAAAACACGAGATGTTTATCCATTAATAAAGTTTAGAAACTACCACAATACCATTGTCTGAAAACATCAATACCAAATTAAGTTACAAACCATGACGTGTTTAACGGAGTTCACAAAGACTCAACAAAAGTACTTAAATAAAACCTGAGTTTAGAGACGTGTATCCCGTCCAGGATTAAGATACACCCCCTAAACTCGACAACTATGGATAACATCTTTTATTCAAACGCAGCTTGACGACACATGCATACCCTTCCAGATCCACTAGTTTCCTGAAATACATGTATTTTGAAAAATCAACAAAAGTTGAGCGAGTTCATGTGTATGTGAGTATGTATAAACCTTTGTAAACAGTGAATGTATGTATGTCCCGGTATGATTGCAAACAAGGAAAAGATCACCAATGGTTTGCAAGGCCACTGATTTGTGTGACGGTGTAGGAAGACTCAAACCTAGCAAAGTTGTACCGGGCTTCCGGCTGGAAGACATAGTCACCACTATGGGTTGCCCCGGCCTCATGGGTGTGGGCTCGCTACACCCAAATAGATCTACCACTCATGCCCCTCGGTCCTGATACGAGGATTAATGGTCCCAAGTATCCGCCTACCCTATCACATGATCTATGGTTCTTTCCTAGGCTAATCATACCAATAGTATTGTAAGTATCCCTTTGTAACATGTATTTCACCCCCGAAGTAAGTAAACAAAACAGTTTAAAGAAAAGGGGGACATGAACTCATAGTAGTGCATCTTCAATACTGGCAACTCAAATCTCCGCAGCTAATCACGACTACCTACAGTGTACTAACGTCTATTAGACGAACGGGTCGTGCCTTGGCTTAGAGTTTAACGTTTTTGAGTTGCGTTTTTTGTCTTTCCCAATATTTTTGGTATTAATACTTCTCAAGTATTTTAACTCCGTATTTCCTTCCCAATGATGGGGGTATTTATACATGTATATTTGTAGTCTTGGATAATATATTTTTAAGTCCCACTTAGAAAATATATATAACTTATTTGTCAAAAATAATGTATTCCCAAGAAAATATATATTTTTCCCAGAAATTATATATCTTCTGAATATACTAGGAAAATATATTTTTATCTCCCAAAAAATATAATATATTTTCTCCTTGTCGAAAATATGATATAACTTAGTAATATTCACAAAAATCATATTTTCACCTCTTTTGTTTCCAAAATAATATTTACCAAAAATTATAGTTGTAAGAGTATTTTCCGGAATATTTCATAAGTTACGTGTTTGCGTTTGGTTTCTCAATATCAAGTGTGTAACTTAAATATTTATTCCTTGTAATTCTTGGTATTATTTTGGAGTTGTAATTTCATGGTATTTGTTAAGTTATATTATTTTACCCTAAAATAACATAACTATTCCACAAAGTATACAAGTATTCACACAAGTGTCTTAGTATAAAATATATATTCTAAATATATATTTACCCATTTTATTTACAAAAACCAACCTCCAATACTTAGTATTTTTGTAACAAAACCTATGGCAAGTTTATATTGAAAAACAAAGTTAAAAGCATACTTGTAAACACTTGTTAGAAAATATTTTCTAAGTGTTAGAATTTTTAGAAAATTTTGCCATAGTTTCCTTTGTAATTGGAGGTGTCCATGCTATTTAGCATATCATTTTCTTTTCAAAAACCATCCAAACAATCAACAACAAATCACTAATCATCTTGCACTTACCAAGTGCAAAAACTATTCCATTTACAATATAACATGAACTTGATCTTTCACAAAAATGCGTAGTAACTTGGTAAAGTGTTTAATAGCCTTAGTTACCCTCCAAATTATATTTATTACTTGGTAAACTTCATTTTTGAGGATTTTAGATGTTTACAACTTGTAAACACAATTTGCAAAAATGTTTATTTATAACACCTTCTTGTTTCTCTAGTGTTTATACACTTGTTTTGTCACTAAAAATGATGTAAGTTTAATGAAAATCATGATCTTCTAAAAATCATCTTTTCAAACTTGGTTTTCTTGGAAAATCATTCACAAGTCTTAGATTCATAAGTTTACTAGTTCACTTCGTTTGTTATTTTGTAAGAAATCATTTTACTTTCAAGTTCATGTTTAATCTAGAAGATGATTGTTTCATGTAAGCACATAATCATCTCCTATCTTGCTAAATCATGTTTTTAATCATAATCTAGCAAGTTCCATGTAATGATCAACATCAATATCTCTAGTAATCAACAAGCAAACATCATTCATATGCTAAACAACATCATTCTAACAATATTTCATCTTATGTTTCAAGATTCAAGTTCAAGTCTTTTAGTGTTCTTGTTATTTCATCATAGTATATCTTTTATCCACCAAGAATATAAAGTAAGCAAGAGTTAACAAGAATCTTACTACTAGCTTCAAGCTAGGGAAGAACAAGATGAAGATCAAGTGGATAAAAGCTTGTGATGGAGGTCCTTCAAGATCCGAGCTCACCAAACCTTCTAATACGGCTCCTTGCACCTTGGATGAAGCTTGGAATGGATGAATGAAAATCGAAAATAATGGTGGTGGTGAGGGGAGTGTTCGACCGAAGCTTGTAGGAGATGAGAGAGTTGAAGTGAAGATGGAGATGCTTAGGTTACTTATAATCTCATATAGTTCTGTTATCCAAAGGTTAAAGTGTCTAAAGAAGTACATACAAGATCCATCACAATCCCAATGAAAGATTATGGAAGATTATATGGGGATTATGTAAATCTTGGAGTGGGGGCCACTAGTGAGTCGTAAATTACAAGGGGGAGGGGGTAATTGTAATTTTAATGGTAAAGGGGGTAATTAGTTGGAGGTTAAAGGTAGAAGTCTAATGTTTAGTGTGTAGGATGCTTTATGTAGAAAGTTTAAGTGTTCGGGAACCATAACTAGCTCAGAAAAAAAAAACTATGCTTTTAGCAATATTTTAGTGTTCCGAGTAATGTCCGGTTGTTCGGTTAGATACCGATCTGTTAAAGTGCTAAGTTATACCGTATAGTGTCCTTTATGTAACTTTTTGTGACACTTTTAATTCCCGACACTTAGGAAAGCATACAGAACCATTTTGCCATATTTTTGCACATTACTAGCATGTTAAAATGCTGAATTTTGATGATTAATGCAGAATTCTGCACTTTGAGTGGGTTTTAGGCACTTTCCGGCACTTAAACTATCACCTAGTGACGCAGTTTTATGGTCCTTACTTCCCTACACTCCATACTAGTGTAGTACCTTGTCTTTGGCTCATACTGGGCCTCAAAACATTGTTTGTCTATGTACTGGCACTGTCAGTATATTTCTGAGTTATCCGCTCACTGTGCTAACTGTGCTTTGTGCATCAAGTATGTCACTAAAGTTTGTATGTAATAGATGGTGTGACAGTATGAAATGTGATGCACATGTATGTATGATACAGAAATCATAAAGCAGTTTATATTATCAGTTGTAATTAAGCACAGTCATTAAGCACAAATTTAATATTAATTAATTGTACGGATACCTGTAATTATGAGGGTTGTCACAAATTAGGTTATGGTTTGGTTAATTCGGTTTTTTGCACACCCCTACCATAGGATCATCTTAGGTTGTTATTGAGGAATTAGAAGAGGAAAATCAACATGTCAATGCCATTGTTGCTCCTAGATGAAATAGACAAAAGTTGGTACCTAAAAGGAGACTGATGATCGAGTATGATGAGAGTTCTGGTGCTAATGTCTTAGAAGGATAAACTGATAAGGAGATTGAACATGATTTAGGTGATAAGAATGCATTGGAGGGTCAATGTGCTATGGTAATTGATAATAAATTAGTTCATAATAATGCATTAGAAGATCAAAGTGATATGGTAGTTAATAATGCATTAGGTAATAAGAAGGCACTAGCGGGTGAGACAGGGAATTCAAAAGAGGGTAACAATGTGAGTGCAACAAACTCAGTTTTATTGATACAAGGATTCGATTTTGCATGAAAAAATTCATTCCGAGTTACGTCAGTTTTCGCTCACTTTCTATATTTAGACTTAGATGAAAATGCGTGAATAATTGATTAAGTCAAATATTTGGTCGTTTATGTCATGAATTGATATCTTTCTAATCTTGAAAACTCAGTTTTGATTGATACAGGGATTCGATTTTGCACGAAAAATTTCATTCTGAGTTTCGTCAGTTTTCACCCACTTTCCATATTTAGACGAAAACACTTGAATAATTGATTAAATCAAATACCTGGTCGTTTATGTTATGAATTTCGGTATTTCTCAGCTTCGAAGCTCAATTTTATTGATACAGGGATTCGATTTTGCACGAAAAAATTCATTCCGAGTTTCATCAGTTTTCGCCCACTTTCCATTTTTAGACGAAAAACGCGTGAATAATTGATTAGATCAAATATATGGTCGTTTATGTTAGCAATTTCTGTATTTCTCAGATTACAAACTCACTTTTTTATATAGGGATTCGATTTTTCACGAGAAATTCATTCCGATTTTCGTTAGTTTTAGCCTACTTTCCATAATTAGATGAAAATGCGTGAACAATTGAATAAATCAAATATCTGGTAGTTGATGTTAACAATTTTTATATTTCTCAGCTTCCAAACTAAGTTTTATTGATATGGGGATTCAATTTTGCATTAAAAAATTCATTTCGAGTTTCGTCAGTTTTCGCCCTTTTCTATATTTAGACGAAAACACGTTAATGAATTATTAAATCAAATATCTGGTTGTTTATGTTAGCAATTTCTGCGTTTCTCAGCTTCCAAACTCAGTTTTATTGATACAGGGATTAGATTTTGTACGAAAAAATTCATTCTGAGTTTCATCAGTTTTCGCCAACTTTCCATATTTAGACTTAGACGACAACGCGTGAAAAATTGACTAAATCAAATATCAGGTCGTTTTTGTCATGAATTTCTGTATTTTTAAGCTTCCAAACTCAGTTTTATTGATACAAGAATTCGATTTTGCACGAAAAAAATTCATTTCGAGGTTTCGTTAGTTTTCGCAAACTTTCCATATTTAGACTTAGACGAAACGCGTTAATAATTGATTAAATCAAATATCTTGTTGTTTTTGTCACGAATTTCTGAATTTCCCAGCTTCAAAACTCAGTTTTATTGATACAGTGATTCGATTTTGCACGAAAAAAATTCATTCTGAGTTTCGTTAGTTTTCGCCACTTTCCATATTTTGACGAAAACGCGTGAATTGGTCATTTATGTCATGAATTTCTGTATTTCTTAGCTTACAAACTCAGTTTTTATTGATACAGGGATTCAATTTTGCAAGAAAATATTCATTCCGAGTTTGGTCAGTTTTCGTCCACTTTCCATATTTAGACGAAAAACACGAGAATAATTGATTAAATCAAATATCTGGTCGTTTATGTCATGAATTTCTGTATTTCTCAGCTTCCAAACTCAAGTTTATTGATAGAGTGATTCGATTTTGCATGAAAAAAATACATTCTGAGTTTCGTCAGTTTTCGCCCACTTTCCATATTTAAACGAAAACGCGTTAATAATTGATTAAATCAAATCTCTGGTTGTTTATGTTAGCAATTTCTGTAGTTCTCAGCATCCAAACTCAGTTTTATTGATACAGAGATTCGTTTTGATAGAAAAAAAATCATTCCGAGTTTCGTCAGTTTTCGCCCACTTTCCATATTTAGACGAAAACGCGAGAATAATTTATTAAATCAAATATCTGGTCGTTTATGTCATGAATTCTATATTTCTCAGCTTCCAAACTCAGTTTTATTGATACAGTGATTCGATTTTGCATGAAAAATTCATTTCGAGTTTCGTCAGTTTTCGCCCACTTTCCATATTTAGACGAAAACACGTTAATAATTGATTAAATCAAATCTCTGGTTGTTTATGTTAGCAATTTCTGTATTTCTCAACATCCAAACTTAGTTTTATTGATACAGAGATTCGTTTTTGCTAGGAAAAATTCATTCCGAGTTTCGTCAGTTTTCGCCCACTTTCCATATTTAGACGAAAACGCGAGAATAATTGATTAAATCAAATATCTGGTCATTTATGTCATGAATTTCTATATTTCTCAGCTTCCAAACTCAGTTTTTTTGATACAGTGATTCGATTTTGCATGAAAAAATTCATTTCGAGTTTCGTCAGTTTTCGCCCAATTTCCATATTTACACGAAAACGCGTTAATTATTGATTAAATTAAACCTCTGGTTGTTTATGTTAGCAATTTCTGTATTTCTCAGCATCCAAGCTCAGTTTTATTGATACAGAGATTCGTTTTTGCTAGAGAAAATTCATTACGAGTTTCGTCAGTTTTCGCCCACTGTCACACCTTCAAAATTCCACATGCAGAGTATTACCGCGAGGCGTGCGACTGACCAGGATCCAGCCATAAATCATATTGAACCGTTTACGTAATTTGTAAATCATTACAAATAATACGATTAGTGATTTAATTTAAAAGTTTTAAAAAAATATAATTTAAGTTTGCAGCGGAAATGAAAAATAAAGCCAGCACAGTTTGAAACCACAATTTAAATAAATGTACAAAATATAAAACTTTCCAAACCACACACACTCCATTCGTTTGCAACGTCCGTCCGTAGCTATACCTAATAACCTGCATAAGTTGGCGAGTTCACGGTTTTGAAAAAGTTTTTCTTGTTCTATCCCAAAAACATTAATTATTTAAGTTACCAGTTATAAAACATGCCATGGGGAGCTACCCCATGTAAGCTACTAAACTGTGTGGTACCGAAACTGAGACTATAGTGCAGTTGCCCTTGATCAATGTCTATCATCATCGATCGGTTATAAGGCCATACTAGCTCACTCCCGTCCTCCAAGGCACGGTGTGAGGTTTGTCAAACCTAATAGCGCTATCAACTAATATCCCGTTCGCCGTATACAGCGACTAATCGGTATAAGTGTTAGGGACTTCATAATAGAGTTTTGTTTAGTACACTAGAAACATGAATTATAGATATTGTTTAATTATTATTCCGTTCCCTCAGAATATTAGGTTCCCAATCCACCGGGAATACATGCTTTTAGTGTTAGTTGTGAACTCACCTTTGCTTTGCTCGGTAGATAGAATAATTGTCCTAAGTTGGTCAATCACGTCCTATTATGATTACCAATATTAGAGCAGTATACAAGCAATCATGTATTATCTACACGTATCTAACACATTGTACGCATATTAAAAATCATTATATATAGGTTATAACACTTAAACATGGATTCAAGTGAGCAGTGTATATGTGTGCGGCCCACTAAGGGAATACGGCCCAACATAGTGTTTGGCCCAAGGAGTGTGCGGACCACTAGTAGGTGTGTGGCACACTTGAGGGTGTGTGGTCACCTATTAATGTGCGGTCATGCATTATGTGACTAACAGGTGTGCGAGGTAAGGGTGTAGTGTGCGGTTTACCATACGTGTGCGACACACTAATGAGTGTGCGGTCAAGAGTTGTGCGATTTAATAAGTGTGCGGTCCAGTCTTGTGTGTGCGGTCCGCTAAAAGGGTGTGGCCCATCACCGTGTCTGGCCCAATGTGAGTGTGCGGCCATATGAGGGTGTGCGACACACACCGGAGGGTGCGGCCTCCTCATGTGTGCGGTCATACAAAGTGCAGTTATAGAATATGCATCATTTATCATATGTATACCATATCCAAAACACAAAACATTTATCCTAATTCACATGAAGTGGACTACACAGCATAATAGATATACATAAATCCTAGTTTATCAACTCAATATTTTCAAAACACACTTTTAAATCTTACATATGACTAATCGACAAGCATATAATTAGATCTTACATAAACCGTTTGTTACAGAAATAACATCGAATACCCTGTTATCATTCTAAACACTAATCACATATTTTCATTCAAATCATCATCAATATCCATCAGCAAACATAAACACAACCATGATATATATATAAAACCCCATATCAAGTAAATCTACAAACATATGTGTAGGTCTAATGAACAGGTTGTCACAAGAATATCACAAAACATATTTATATTTTTAACATTTATCGATAATGTCACATTGACCAAAATTATCTGATTAATTACGACTTATAGCAAAACTAGAAATCAATCAAACATATAACAGATTGTTATGAGATTATTATCAAAACCTTATTATCACTAACATCAGTCAAAAGGGAAACACATTCCATACAGTAACATTTTATCCTATTTTCAAAATAGTTCATATTCAAACACATGCTACTATACCTTACTTACAATACATCAGTCAACAATTTGCACAAAATCAAGAATCACAAAAGATGCAACATAAAGGTCATATACTATGTGACAACCGGTGATTTACGGCTCCTAATACGCGCAAAACAAACATTAGTACGATAATAAATAGTGTTTAAGACGTATATTAACTTAATTAGGCCTTTGGAACGCCTAGGAACGCCTATTCGGCTTTACAGTGCGTGAATAGTAAACAGCGGGAAATTTTCGAAACATTAAACAATAACGGACGGAAACCGAACAAAATACCGAAAACGCCAACAAATATGAATTTTATACGTATATTTCATACTTATGAATTTAGTTTTGTGAATATATCGTGCTTTTGTACGTCACAAAGCGCAAACATGAACGAAAAGCGCGACTGCAGGAGCGCACCGGCAACGAAACAGAAGCATCGGAGATGCGTGTTACCTTTAAAACTGAGATTTTATGATATATTTAGCTCCGTGATTTAATTTTAATAATCCTAGTTGAAACCGGGTCGAAAAACGGATTAAAAACGGCGACGACACAATTTACGCGATTTCACCGTAAACGACAAATAAACGCGCCAATAACGACTACCGACACCATTTTTCATATTTTTAAATCTAAACTTTTAGTTTACAGCATTGCAAAGTGTTCGGGTTTTGAAAATGAGTTCGTAGGAACTTTCGGGCCGCTTAAATGCACGACAAAGCCAAACATCCTCACATCTACACTCCCTCTCTCTCGATACACACCCACAAAAAATGGAACCCCAAACCTTCATATCCTCTGCAGCTCATCAACAAACGCACACCACAGCAGCCTCCCCTCCCCCTCGAGTTCAGATCGGCGACCAGCACAAGGAGCCGGCAAACCGGCGGTTCATTCCGGTCAGGCGAGACCCCCCCCCTCGATGGACAAAATGAACCACCACCACCGTCGTCGGGTGGTGGTGAACGACGGCTGTAGATGGAGAGAGAAACGGCGGCTGCCGGTGACAAAATCAGACGAAGACCGAGACAAGATTAAGAGAGTGAGTGACTGAGAAGAGAGAGAGAGAGACCGAGCAAAGAGAAAGTTGGAGAGCTGACGTCGCCGGCGACATCACCGGCGGTCGGAGTCTCGGTCCGACGAGCTTTACGGTAAACCCACTCCCAGCTTTTCTGTTCGTCTCCTTTTCTTTATGTTTGTGCTCGATGATGATGACTGTTGTTGATGTTGACGGTGAAGGAAGCCGCCGGCGGCAGCCGGTGACGGTCACGCTGCGGCAGTGGTGGTGGTTGTGAATCAGTTCAGGGTGTTGGTTGAAGTTTACAAAGGACAAGAGCAGGTTCGGGAGCCTCGGGTTTCGGTTCGACAGGTTCGGGTTAAGGTTTCTGGTGAGTTTAGTTCGAGTTATTTTAAGTTTTGGTGCGGTCAACTTTGGTTCGGGTCAACAACTTCGGTTCGGGTCAGCGGCTCAGTCAACGGGTCAGCCGGTTCGGGTCAGATTCGGTCAAAGTCAACGAGTTAACTCCGTTTCAGTTCGGTTGACTCGTCAAACCGAGTCGACTCGGTCAAACTCAGGTTAACAGTGAGTTGACTCGGTCAATTCAGTTAAGCGATTTGATGTTTCAACACGAAGACTTGGTAAAAGTTAACGACACACTTAATATTTTCGTATTTTTATAGTATTATTACTCACGTGAAACGAGCTCTCGAACCGAATGATAAAATCGTATTTATAAAGTTTGCGGTTTCATATATTATCTTGTTTTATAACTTGAGTTTATAAATATATTGTTTGAAAACTTGTTGAATTTTGAAAATATAACGACAACTTGTGTTGTCTGGGCCGTCCAAAAACAGAGGAAACTCTGCCCGTTTTTTGAGAAAATCCGTAAAAATAAACGCATTTAGTTATAAAACGAACTATCGGAGTTCACAACGTATTCCACGTGTCAAATCTGAAGAAGTGTCTGTCAGATGAGACCCTCATAGTTCCTCTCAAGGAAGTCACCATCGACGATCAGCTGAAATTCGTCGAAGAACCCGTAGAGATTACCGACCGAGACGTTAAGGTTCTCAAGCGCACCAGAATACCTCTTGTTCGAGTTCGTTGGAACTCCCGTCGTGGCCCAGAGTTTACCTGGGAGCGAGAAGACCAAATGAAACTCAAGTATCCCCAATTGTTCGATAACAGTGAAACCACTACTGAGGCTGAAACTGCTGTAGAATTTGGGGACGAAATTCCAAACTAACGGGGGGATGATGTGACACCCCAGGAAAACCAGGAAAACCACGCAACCTAGCTAGCTTCCTCAGTGACTACATGCTAAATTTCGGGATGAAATTTCTTTCAAGTTGGGGATGATGTGACAACTCAAGTTTTCAAGGTCTTTCCTCAACACGTTATTTGTTTTACAACTATAGTTGCATGACTTGTTTGCCTTGTAATTGTGCACGTTTGTTATATGTTTGAGATATTGTGCTATTGTTTGGTTTATGATTAATGTAACTTGTCCACGTATGGTACATGATTTACGTGTTACACTATTGTTTGGTTATTAAATGAAAGATCATGAATTGTTTAAGTTTACATAGACCTATCATATACTTATTCTGTTGACTAAGCCTAAGACTTTGCCTTTCCTCACTCGACAAAACATGGTAGTTTCGCCACCCATATTGCTCGACGAAACACCACCCATACACTAACACCTTTACCCGACGAAACTCGTGAAGTTTCGTCGCCCCCACCTATGTTTCGTCGCCACTAAGATGGGCTCATGGCCCAGACAAGGCCCAACCATGATTCGCATACATATATGTACGTATACTGCACAAAGATTTCTTTTAGCAAACCCTAGTATCTCTTTCTCCTCTCTATCACCGACGGCAGCCATTCCCTCACACCGAGCTCCTCCCCTCTCATCGATTTGAGTATTATCTAACCTTTGATTCTCCAGTGAGTACGGCAACGCTTGCTTTAATAGGCATTGTTTGTTTAAGTGTTATATAAATTGTTGACTGCTTACTGTTGACGCAAATCATGATCATGTATGTGAACAATTGGAATATTCTATTGGTGATATAGATATAGTAATCATCTAGAGTGTAGATTAAAATATCGATCTGGTCATACATGAGATAATCTGTTACAAAATTCTGAAACCTGATAGCGTTAGCGATGAGCTTGTTGTATGCTGATGATCGAAGGGTTCATGTTAATTAGAGAACCATGATAATGACATGATATAACTGATTAGAATGGTTTGGGTAATGATATCAAAATGATTGTATTGTTATGAATGTAACAGTAACATGTTTAGGGTGGGGTGAAACTGTTAACATCCTAGACGAAACATGGGAGTTTCGTCACTCTCATCCTCGATGAAACTTGGAGGAGTTTTGTCGCATGTCAACTTGACAAAACCTTTGGTGTTTCATCATAAAGAGAGTTTCGCCAGGAAGGGTTTTGCGCGAACAGTAGGTTAGCATGCTCATATCAATTGCATGAATAATAGTGATTAATTATGTGAATAGGATCGTAGTGTCTACTGTTACCGATGGTTGCTTATAATCAAAGGAAATAAGTTGGTTCTTACACCAGTACACCAAACTGTTAGACATTGTTACATAACATACTTGTGAACTGTGAATGGAAATAAACTATTTTGCTGCTACGTGTTATCTGGTGATCACTGATTGTGCTCCCACTATGATTGTACGTTATACGTGAACTTTGTGAATGTAAACTGATTACGTATGTATGCATGCTATAGGCTTTGACTGATTAACTGTGATCAAGTAGTTAACCATACCAAGCAAACCGAGGTGAGTTCACACTTTTATAAGGCATGGGATTCTCGGTGGGTTGGGAATGGGTTAAGAAGCTAAAACAAAACCTACATATTCACCTCTAACATAATATGTAACTCCGTCCTCGGTTGGGAAGGACAACTACATTTAGCCTGCGTATTCTCGGTTGGGTAGAGTACGTACCTCCGTCCTCGGTTGGGAAGGACGACAACATATAACTTACTAGACAAAACTCTATCATGAAGTCCCTCATTTTTATATCAACTTAATCGCTGGGCCAATGGCGAGCGGGTCATTAGTTAATAGCGCTATTAGGGTTGACAAGCCTCACACCGTTCCGGTAGGACGGGCGTGTACTAATGGATCTGGGCACTTAGTCAATGATGATAGACATTGACGTAGGGCATAACTTCCTCAGTCAGTTGTCGATTTGGTAACGGTATAGTGGTTTACAACATGGGGTAGCCCCCACTGGTTATGGTTTGGGAGACAAAGGAACTGATAAATAACTGGTTTTCAAATGAACTTAAGGATTTTGAAACAACTTTAATCTGGACAACCAACTGTGAACTCGCTCAACTTTGTTGTTGACTCGTTGTTACATGCCTTGCAGGTCGTTAGGTATCTATGGAGCTTGCACGAGCAGGAGGAGTCGTTGTGGGACATGGACCGTTGTGTGCCATGTTAAACTTTATGAACTTATGACTTATGTTTTGGTTTTTACATTTTATGCTTCCGCTGTTTAACTTGAATTTGGTTAACTTGTTTTTGAACACCAATTATATTGTGTGGTTGAACTTTTAATTACTTTACTATATTGTTCAATATGATTAGTGGCTTGATCCTGGTCATGTTACACCTCCTGCGGTGATACTCCGCTTGTGGAATTTGGGGGTGTGACAGATTGGTATCAGAGCCATTGGTTATAGTGAACTTGGTTTTAAAAAGGGAAAAGCTTTTTGACAAAACCAGACTATAACCTATACAGTGCTCAACGATCCACAACAACGCTTCGCTCCACGTGCAAGACTCAACACTATAGGTGATATGGTTTATGTTCTTATTGCCTGTCTATTAGTACATAGTGCATTGCTTATGGTATGCTTAGTTAACGTAACAACTGTTGTTTGAAACCCTGTGTGCTTACTCTCTCCTGTCACTCCACACTTACGCACTTTCGCGACACTTTTCTCACTTATGTTTCCTTTGATATGAAGATCATGAGTGGACGTCTGAACTTGACTCAAGCCCAGTTGACGGCTCTAATCAATGAACGAGTTGCTGAGGCACTCGCAGCAGCCCCTGCAGGAGGTATAACCTGCCATTCCGACCTACCTTAGGATGTTTGGATCCTACTCTCGCGAACCAACTTTTGTGCTTAACCTTGTCTTTTCTTTCTCGCTCGACAGGTCAACATGCTCAGCCTCCCATATGTACGTTCAAGACTTTTATGGACTGTCGACCTACTACCTTCAGCGGTACTGAAGGAGCTGTAGGCCTTCTCCACTGGTTCGAGAAGCTCAAATCTGTCTTTGAAATGTGTGAATGCCCTGAAGCTCGTAGGGTGAAATTTGCTACTGGAACACTCGAAGGTGCTGCGTTAACCTGGTGGAAAGCACAGGTTCAAATGCTAGGGTTGGCAGCTGCTAATGCCACCCCATGGAATGACTTCAAAGAGCTGATCAAAGAGGAATACTATCATCGCGACGACATTCACAAGCTAGAGGTGGAGTTTTACAATTTAAAGATGACAGGGTCTGAAATTGAGGCGTATATGAAAAGATCAAATGAATTAGCTATCTTGTGTCCTACTATGGTGGATCCTCCCATCAAGCGTATCGAGCTGTACCTCAAGGGTTTAGTGCCAGAGATTCAGGGCCATGTGACTGCGGCTAACCTTGGTACCATTCAGCAAGTCATTCGACTAGCCCATCGTCTCACTGATCAGGCAGTTGAGCAAAACAGGCTGCCCAAACGTATTAGTGCTACGACTACTGCAGATGCTCCTAGCGACAACAAGCGTAAGTGGGATGGAAATTCGAGCAAGGGTTCTACTTCGGTTCAGTCTTAGTCTCAGCAGCGAAGGACTGGCGACTTCAAGAGCCCTGTTCAGCAATCTTCAGGTAACCAGAATTAGGGTCAGGGTGGATACAAGGGAAATCACCCTAAGTGCAATCGATGTAATTTGCACCACAATGGACCGTGCAACAAGGGTCGTTATTAGAGATGTAACAAGCTTGGTTATGAAGCCAAATATTGCAGGAGCTCACGTCCAGCGAATCAGAATCGTCAACAGCAGCCACAAGCTCCACAGAACCAGCAGCAGCAACAGCAGGGTAATAAGGGATGTTTTCAATGTGGTGCTGAGGGTCATTTCAAGAGACACTGTCCATAGTTGAATCAGAATCAGAACAACAACAACAACCAAGGAAATGGGAACAACAATGGGGGTAACAACAACGACAATGGTGCCAGGGGACGTGTCTTCGTGATTGGTCAGGGTGATGCAAGGAACGATCCCAATGTTATGACGGGTAAGTTCTTACTGGACGACTTTTATGTTACTGTTTTGTTTGATTCGGGTGCCGATACTAGCTACGTGTCCTTAAAAGTTAGTCAGATGCTTAAGCGTACTCCAACACTTTTGAACACCAAGCACATTGTAGAACTAGCAAATGGTAAAAGTCTAGAGGCCACATGTCACACCCCCAAATTCCACCTACGGAATACCACCGCTTGGAGGCGTGACTGACCAGGATCCAGCCACCAATCATATCGAACACGCAAGTTAATAATTATAAAAGTTTAACCAATGCAATTGGTGTCCAAAACATAACATAGTTTAAGTTGCAAGCGGAAGCATAAAGTTCAAAACCAAAACATAAGTTTAATCGTTTCAAAGTTTAACATGGCACACAGCTGTCCATGTCCCACAACGACTCTCCCCCATGCAAGCTCCAGCTAAGCACCTAGTGACCTGCAAAGCATGTAGTAACGAGTCAACAACAAGTTGAGTGAGTTCACGGTTGGGTGTTTATTTAAGTTGTTTCCAAAAACGGTTTCCTTTACTGTTGAGTGAGTTCACGGTTGGGTGTTTATTTAAGCTGTCCATGTCCCACAACGACTCTCCCCCATAGTTGAAAACGTGATTTGTTTACCCATTTACTCTGGCAATCCAGCCGTGGGGGCTACCCCATGTTAGTTATCTGGCATTTCGGCCGTGGGGGCTACCCCATGTATACACTAGACTCGTTACCATATCGACTGCTGACTGTAGTCATGTTTATGTGCCCTGAACTGTCAATGTCTATCATCATTGACGTGCCCAGATCCATTAGTTCACGCCCGTCCTCTGCGGCACGGTGTGAGGCTTGTCAGACCTAAATAGCGCTATCTAACTAATGACCCGCTCGCCATTGGCCCGGCGATTAAGTCAATATAAAAAGGAGGGACTTCATGATAGAGTTTTGGTCTAGTACGAGTTATCTGTCCACGAGGACGAGGAATTACATTCCTGAACCAATACTGTGCTACCCAAGAAAGGACGAGGAACCCATGTTCCTTAACCCCATTCCCAACCCCTGGGAATCCCATGCTTTGTAGAGGGTGTGAACTCACCTTAGGTTAGCTCGACAGGTAAACGAAAGGTCAAATCGAGCTGATTGTGGTCAACCACGTCCTAGTATGGTTACCACACAAGTCAGACACAAACCAAGTATCGCACACATATTTTCTACACGTATACTAGCACGTTGCAAACAAGCGTTTCTCATGGCAGTCAAATCAACAGTGTACAACATCCACATTCAACAGTAACACATAAAGCCCATATGTTCGGCCCAAATACTTAGGCCTGTAACAGTGTGAAAGTCCAAATTAATAAGTATGTGTACGTGGTCTCGAGTCGAGACTAGAGATCTCGAGTTGAGACTGTGCGGTCTCGAGTTATAGCCTATGAGTTCTCGAGTCACAACTGTGGAGGTCTCGAGTCATGCATGTACTAGTCGAGACTAGATGGTCTCGAGTCGCAACCGGACTCGCAACCGTGGTCTCGAGTTATGCTGCTTGTGTGAGGGTGTTGTGGTCTCGAGTCGAGACTAGGGATTCTCGACTCGCAATCGCTGAACTCGAGCTGACCTCTTGATGGTCTCGAGTCGAAACCAGGGGTCTCGACTCCCAGCAACTGCTGACTCTGCACTGTGTACTATCCAATGGAATTTCCATTTCATGATATGGTGTACTAGCCAATGACAATGCACAAACGTGTTTATTTGTCTAACAATTAATCAAATGGATCAAACAACCAGTTTTTCAAATATTCAAGGCACATTCATGTCATATTCATGTTGTTCATCATTAGGGTTTTTATCATAAAACTTTGTGTACCAATAATCATGCGTTAAATCATTCTAAATTCGGAAATACTCTTTGTACATCATCATAACACACATATTCCTCTAAACCGATTTATACTAGCATAATATACCTAGTTTAATGTACTATCAATCATCATCATCATCTAAACATATCCGAGAACATGATAGAGCTATATTGATACATTCTTCCATTTATTCATACATTGAGCTAGCATGATAATCAATCACTCACTCTATTATTTGTACACTATGAATCATTGTTTAGCAATCAAGCATCTACAACATTTACTCACTAACTCATACAAGGAGACAAGCATTCATTCATCAAGCACACATAACACTTAGTACATATTAAAACACTAACCGGTTAGGTTCTCTAAATGTGAGGGTATGAAGAGTCGATGAGTGAACTTCCGAGTGATGATCCCAAGCTCGATCCGAGAGTCCTAGTGTTGCCGGTTTGAATCCGAGAATGAGAGGAGAAGAATGTTGAGACTTAGGGTTTTAGTGAGAGAGAGAGGGAGAGTGTGTGTGAGAGTGGGTGTGAGTTGCCCAAAGAAATGGCAAGGTTGGTTATCATCAAGGATTATATACTTGTTCTAAATTGGTGCACCCTAATGGGCTTTCGAGTAGACTAAAGGGGTGCATGGCCCAACCGGCCCAACTGTTGCACTGTTCACTCGAGACTGCATGGTCTCGAGTCGGGTCCTTGGGTCTCAGGTTGCATAAACACACGCATACATACAAGCACAACACATAATCACATAAATTTACTTATATCATTCATTAAACCAACAAGTCAATCAGTCACATAACGTTCAAGCATGTTACAATGAAGGGTTCTAAATTACGAGTTGTCACACCACACACGTAGTTAAGGGTTGTAATCTCGTTCTTGCTGATCAGACCTTCTCTATCGACCTCATTCCTATCGTTCTGGGTAGCTTCGACGTTGTTATTGGGATGGATTGGTTATCTCAACATCTAGCGGAAATTCTTTGCAATGAGAAAATTGTCCGCATCCCTCGTTCTGGTGAAGAACCCCTCGTGATTCGTGGTGACAAGAGTGGTGCAGTCGTAGGCATCATCTCTTTCCTTAAGGCCCAGAAGTGCTTGCGAAAGGGCCACACTACTATTCTAGCCCTCGTTACTAACACCTCCACGAAAGAGAAGAAGATAGACGACATTCCTATTGTAGTCGATTTTCCTGAGGTATTTCCCGAGGAATTACCTGGTCTTCCGCCTCATCGCCAGGTCGAATTCCAAATCGAGCTAGCTCCTGGAGCAGCACCAATAGCTCGTGCACCTTATCGTCTGGCTCCATCAGAATTAGAAGAATTGTCCGCACAACGACAAGAGCTTTTAGACAAAGGTTTCATTTGTCCTAGCTCTTCGCCCTGGGGAGCTCCAGTCTTGTTTGTGAAGAAGAAAGACAGTACCTTCCGAATGTGCATTGACTATCGCAAACTTAACAAGGTGACCGTAAAGAATCGTTATTCTCTCCCGCGTATTGACGATTTGTTTGACCAGTTGCAAGGGTCGAGCTTCTACTCAAAGATTGATCTGAGATCGGGATTTCATCAGCTGAGAGTCCAAGACGAGGACATCTCCAAAACAACATTCAGGACTTGTTACGGGCACTACGAGTTTCTGGTTATGCCATTCGGATTGACAAACGCACCTGCGGTCTTCATGGATCTCATGAACCGAGTGTGCAAACCTTACTTGGATAAGTTCGCGATTGTTTTCATCGACGACATCCTGATCTATTCTAAGAGTCAGGAGGAACACGAGCAGCACCTGCGACTCATTCTGGAACTTCTTTGAGCAGAGCAGCTGTATGCTAAGTTTTCGAAATGTGACTTTTGGCTTCGTGAAGTCCATTTCCTAGGCCACGTGGTAAATGAGGATGGGATTCATGTGGATCCATCCAAGGTTGACTCGATCAAGAACTGGCGTGCGCCCCGTACACCAACTGAGATCCGCCAATTCTTGGGCTTGGCGGGTTACTACAGAAGATTTATCAAGGATTTCTCCAAAATTGCACAGCCTCTCACTTCATTAACTCAGAAGGGTGTCACCTATCATTGGGGTGATGCACAGGAATCCGCGTTTCAGCACTTAAAGGAGAGACTTTGTAGCGTACCTATTCTCTCGTTACCTGAAGGCACCGACGATTTTGTGGTTTATTGCGACGCGTCAATCCAAGGACTTAGTTCTGTGTTGATGCAACGTGAGAAAGTCATTGCTTATGCATCACGCCAACTTAAGGTTCACGAAAGGAACTACACTACTCACGATCTGGAGCTGGGAGCCGTTGTTTTCGCACTCAAGATATGGAGGCATTACCTGTACGATACCAAGTGCACCATTTACACCGATCACAGGAGTCTCCAGCATATCCTCGAACAGAAGGAGTTGAACATGCGACAGCGTCGATGGGTCGAACTCCTAAATGATTACGAATGCGCGATCAAGTATCATCCGACCAAAGCCAATGTTGTGGCCGATGCCCTCAGCCGGAAGGAGTCTAAACCTAAGCGTGTACGTGCGTTACAGCTTACCATTCACTCTAGTCTTCCCGCTTAGATACGAGATGCTCAGGTTGAAGCATTGAAAGTAGAGAACATCAGGGCTGAGTCCCTGCGGGGATCGAAGAAACGGTTGGAGCAAAAGGAAGATGGCGCTTATTACATGACCGTGCGCATCTGGGTTCCACTTTATGGAAATCTACGTGAGCTTGTGATGGATGAAGCACACAAGTCTCGTTACTCGGTACATCCTGGTTCGGATAAGATGTACCATGATCTCAAGACTACGTATTGGTGGCCTAGTATGAAAGCCAACATAGCAACCTACGTTAGTAAATGCTTGACTTGTGTGAGAGTCAAAATCGAGTACCAGAAACCATCAGGCCTGCTTCAACAACCAGAGATACCGACATGGAAATGGGAGCAAATTTCCATGGATTTCGTTACTGGCCTGCCTAGATCTCAACGCGGAAATGATACCATTTGGGTGATTGTGGATCGACTGACCAAGTCTACACATTTTCTGGCTATCAAGGAAACGGATAAGTTTTCTACTCTAGCAGACATCTACCTAAAGGAAGTAGTATCAAGGCACGGGGTGCCAACCTCCATCATTTCTGATCGTGACTCACGTTTTACATCTGAATTGTGGCAAGCAATGCACAAGTCCTTTGGCTCTCGATTAGACATGAGCACGGCGTATCATCCTCAGACAGATGGGCAGTCTGAACGCACCATCCAAAACCTTGAAGACATGCTTCGAGCATGCGTAATCGACTTTGGTAATGGCTGGGAAAGACACCTCCCGTTAGTGGAGTTTTCGTATAACAAAAGTTACCACACCAGTATCCAGGCTGCTCCGTTTGAGGCATTGTACGGGTGAAAATGCCGATCACCTCTTTGTTGGGCAGAGATTGGCGACAACCAAATCACTGGCCCAGAACTCGTCGTAGACACGACATAGAAGATTGCTCAGATACGACAACGAATGGCGGCAGCTCATGACCGTCAGAAAAGCTACGCTGATAAGCGAAGAAAACCACTCGAGTTCCAGGTTGGGGATCGAGTACTACTTAAAGTCTCACCTTGGAAAGGTGTAGTACGTTTTGGTAAACGAGGCAAACTCAACCCGCGTTGTCACACCCCTTTCTAAGGCGGAAGCAATAGGTGTGATCATGAAAGGTTCTCATTGCATACGAAAGGTAAACATACTACATGCTCGTAAAATAACTTCAATTGCCAATCATTACATAACTGAAAACATGGTTTGATTGTTTACATCACAAGACTGCATATTGTCTGAAAGTTTACAACTTTATTCAAGATAAACATAAACGACATCCAAGAGCAAGAGTATGACCACGCGCACATACACTTTAGTTACCTGAAATACATGTGATTTTTTGGAAAAACGTCAACATAATGTTGGTGTGAATTCATGCAGTGTTTGTATTGAATGTTTAAATACTTGAATGAAAACATGGTATGTAACTTGTAGAATGTATCTGTAACTGAGTACCATGAATGTTTGAATGTAACTTGTAAAACGTATCTGTAACTGAGTACTATGAATGTTTGTAATATGAGATCGCTAGTGGTTTGCAAGGCCACTAACATGTGTCACGACATAGGAAGCCACCAAACCTAGGCATTTTTGTCGACTTTGACTGAGACAAAGAAGCACTCATTGGTAGAAGTAGGCCAAGAGTGGGGTTGCCTGAAACCCATTAGATCTAACCTTTTGTTCCGCGGTCTGAATGTATACGTTGATTAATGGTGCTTATGGTACCCTATTCGGGACATGATCTAGAATGTTTTTCCGTAGTTTTTGTATCCATCATACCATTTGTAAACATTGTAACATTTGTAACATGTATTTCACCCCCGAAGTTATAAAACCAAAAACAGTTAAAGAAAAGGGGGAGCATGAACTCACAATTTTGCGTTCCTTGCGTCGTAAACTTCACCGGGTTTTTGCTTATATTGCGTCGTGACCTATACGTGTTTTATTAACGTTAGTCACTAGACTTGTATCGCACAAATACAAGTCACCATCCTTTATGTATGTATTCTTTGTGTGTTAAAAATAATTTATATTTTTAACTATGTGTCTTACTTATATTATTTTCTCAAAAATAAATATAAGTATCTTGTATTTTTCACCCGAATTATGTATTTTGTCCAAATCTTCATTTCATGTTCATAACTTGTCCAAGTTATTTATTCTATCGAGTAATATATTTTCATAAATATATTCTCTTGTATTTGTCTAAGTATGTTGTATGTGTATTTTGTATCTTCACTCCTTAGGAGTATTTAGTGTATTTTCAAGTCCTAATACACTATCACGTATAATACATACTACATACACTTAGCACAAAATTTGGTGATCAATAAATATATATATTTTTCTCAAAAATATACATACTTAGTATCAATTTTAATCTTGAATAAATCATCATTTTTAACACAAAAGTTAGGGAAACCTTGGTAAATATTTTCAGATACATTTTTAGGGAATAAGTTTCTCAAAAACTTATATTTTTCTAATTGTCAAAATTTATAAAAATTTTGACATAGTTTCCCCTAAAAATGGAGGTTTCCCATGTTTTCAAAACATGTGTTTATTTTCTTTTAAATCGTCATCAACATCAACAACCCAATCAAGTCTTACCATAAGCCTAGATCATGTAAATCACACTACATCATGAACTTGAAGTTCTTGTAAAAACTTGTAGTAACTTACCATGTTATTTAGTAGGTTTAGTTACCCTCAGAAACATGGTTATTTTTTGTAAATAACTTTATTAAAAGATTTGGTTCTTTACAACTTGTAGGATGATTTTTCTAAAAATATTTCTTTTGTATTTTTCTTGTTTCACACATGTTTCTAGTCTTGTTTTTCTAATATAAATTGTGTAGGTTCAAGTAAAAACCAAGATCTTCTAAAAATCATATTTTAAACTTGGTTTTCTTGGAAAATCATTCACAAATCTTGGATTTACAAGTTCACTAGTTTACTTTGTTTAAAATCATTTTACTTTCAAGTTCATGTTTAATCAAGAAGATGATCATCTTTGTGTAAACACATAATCATCTCTTAATCTTGCTAGATCATGTGTTTAATCACAATCTTGCAAGCTTCATACTACAGCTTTATAACCTCAAAATATTATGCAGAATTCATGTGTATAGAGGGGAGTTCGGCCGAAGCTTTGAGGGAGGAGGAGAAGAAGTTTTGTGGTGAAAATGTGTTGATGATAATGGTGCTTATAATCCTCTAAATGCCATTAACCAATGGTTTTTGTGTTTGAGAAAGTACATACATGATCTTACAACAATCTAAAGAGATCTACACAAAATCTTAACAAGATTATATGGAGATTTAGTGAAGATTGAAGAGATCTTGTGGTGGGGCCACTGCTTGAGCCGTGAATTAGCATATGGGGGGGGGGGGGTAAGTTGTAATTTGAAATGGTAGAAGGTAATTAGTGGAAGGTTAGATGTTAAGTCTAGTGTTTAGTGTGTAGGATGCTTTAAGTAGAATGTTTAAGTGTTCGGGGACCATAACTAGCTCAGAAATAAATAAACAATGCTTCTAGCAATATTTTGATGTTCCGGGTAATGTCCGGTTGTTCGGTTAAATACCGATTCGCTAAAGTGCTAAATTGCACCGTTTAGTGTCTTTTAAGTATTCTTTTGTGACACTTTTAATTCCCGACACTTAGCGAAGTATTCTGAATGATAAAACATGAATTCTGCATAATATTTTGAGGTTATAAAGCTGATTTTAGCTGAATTCTTTAAAATTCTGCACTTAAAGTGCGTTTCGGGTGCTTTTTAGTGTGTATTTTAGCTTCCGGAAAGTCTATATGTTAACCCTTGTATGTACTCTTGGGTTTTAATGTATTCTTGACGTTGGACCTACACCTAGGCCCCAATTCTAGCGTCTTACTGTTTTCTGCAGAATTGTTGACAAAATGTGTCTTACCGGTGAGTTTACTAGTATTTTTGATGCAATGCTGTTCATTAATGCATAAAGCAATATCTTGTAGTATGAAACATGCATGAATTCACTTGTATAGTATGTAATCAGACAATGTTGACATTTAAGCACATAGTTGCAGTCATTAAATAATAATTAGAATGTACGGAAATTTCCGGTTTTGTGCCAGTTGTCACAGTCTCCCCCCGTTAAAAGAATTTCGTCCCGAAATTCAGGCTGGGCTAACTCTCGCAGGAGTCTTATTGAACAGGTGGGGGTACTTTTCTTTAAACTGGTCTTCACGTTCCCACGTGTACTCGGGTCCGTGCTTAGAGTTCCAATGTACTTTGACAAGTTTGACAGTGCTCCTCCTGGTCTCGTTGACTTTCCAGTCTGTAACCTCGATGGGTTGTTCTGTAAATTGGAGGGTGTCATCAATATGCACTTCATCCGCAGGGATGATCACGTTTTCTTGTGTTGGACTCTTCTTGAGGTTGGATACATGGAACGTATCATGTACTCCATTAAGTTCTTCCGGTGATTCCAACTTGTATGCCACGGTACCAATTCTTTCCAAAATCTTGAATGGTCCGATGTATCATGGATTCAGCTTTCCACGTTTTCCAAATCTTACTACGCCCTTCCAAGGTGAGACCTTTAACAACACTTTGTCTCCCACCTCGAATTCTAATGGTTTTCGTCTTCGATCAGCGTAGCTCTTCTGTCGATCTCGAGTCGCCTTAATGCGCTCTCGGATCTGCATAATCTTGTCGGTTGTCTCTTGTACAAGTTCAGGACCAACCATGCGTTTATCTCCAGCGTCTGCCCAACATAAGGGCGATCGGCACTTGCGGCCATACAGAGCTTCGAATGGTGCGGCTTTTATGCTTGTATGATAACTGTTATTGTAGGAAAACTCAACTAAAGGTAGATGAGTATCCCAGCTGCCGCCTAGGTCCATGACACATGCACGAAGCATATCTTCTAATGTTTGTATAGTCCGTTCGCTCTGACCGTCTGTTTGCGGATGGAAGGCCGTGCTTAGGTCTAGCTGAGATCCAAAGGCTTCCTGAAAGGATTGCCAGATCCTTGAGACAAAGCGTCCATCTCTGTCTGAAATGATTGAGATAGGCACTCCATGACGTGCCTCAATTTCTTTTAAGTATATCTCAGCAAGCTTTCCCGTGCTAACCTTCTCTCGGATTGGTAGAAAATGCACCGATTTCATTAATCGATCAACTATCACCCGTATCATGTCGTGCCCTCTAGGGGTCCTGGGTAATTTTGTTATGAAGTCCATCGAGATTTGTTCCCACTTCCACATGGGTATCTCTGGTTGTTGTAGTAGGCCGGACGGTTTTTGATATTCGGCCTTAACCTTAGCACAGGTTAGGCACTTTCCAACATATATAGCAACATCGCTCTTGAGTCTCGGCCACCAATAGTATTCCTTTAAGTCTTGATACATTTTGTCCGATCCTGGATGGATCGAGTATATCGATTTGTGTGCTTCGTCGAGGATGACTTCTCGAATACCGCCATAGAGCGGAACCCAAATACGTTTCTTAAAGTATAAGGTTCCTTCTTTGTTTGGAACCATATATTTCAACATACCCCGGAGGTATTCAGCTTTACGGTTTTCTCCCTTGAGAGCTTCTTGTTGCGCGTCACGAATACGTTCGGTGAGGTTCGTTCGAATAGTCATTTCCAATGCTCGAACCCTTAGGGTCTTAACCCTTTCCTTTCGGCTTAATGCGTCTGCTACAACGTTTGCCTTTCCAGGATGGTACTTAATCTCACAGTCATAATCGTTTAGCAGCTCGACCCATCGTCGCTGACGCATGTTTAATTCTTTCTGATCAAATATGTGTTGTAGGCTTTTGTGATCTGTGAAGATTTTACATCGAGTACCATATAAATAGTGTCGCCAAATCTTCAAGGCGAATACTACCGCGCCGAGTTCCAAGTCGTGCATGGTGTAGTACCTTTCATGCACCTTCAATTGTCTTGAAGCATAAGCGATGACTTTCTGGCGTTGCATGAGCACGCAACCCAAACCTTGTCGTGAAGCGTCGCAGTATACCACGAAGTCTTCAGTGCCTTCGGGTAATGATAGTATTGGTGCATCGCATAGCTTGTTTTTAAGTAGCTGGAAGGCTTCTTCCTGTTTAACACCCCAGTCGTATTTCTTGTCTTTCTGTGTAAGGGTTGTCAATGGTTGAGCTATCTTTGAGAAATTCTCAATGAATCGTCGATAATAGCCTGCTAAGCCCAAAAATTGTCGAACCTCAGTTGGGGTTTTGGGGGCTTCCCAATTCTTTATTGCTTCAATCTTGGATGGGTCTACATGAATGCCCTTCTCATTCACAACGTGACCAAGAAACTGTACTTCGCAAATCCAGAATTCGCATTTTGATAACTTTGCATAAAGTTTCTCTTTCTTCAGTAGTTCCAGAATGGTTCTGAGGTGTTGCTAGTGCTCTTCTCTCGTTCGCGAGTAAATCAGGATATCATCGATAAATACAATCACGAATTTATCGAGATATGGTTTGCATATGCGGTTCATCAGATCCATAAATACCGCTGGCCCGTTCGTCAGTCCGAATGGCATCACAAGGAACTCGTAATGCCCATAGTGTGTTCTGAATGCAGTCTTTGGTACGCTTTCCTCTTGTATCCTTAACTGATGGTATCCAGATCGAAGATCGATCTTGGAATAGTAGCTTGATCCTTGCAATTGATCAAATAAGTCGTCAATCCTCGGTAGTGGGTACCGATTCTTGACAGTGAGCTTGTTCAACTCTCTATAGTTGATACACATCCGCAATGTTCCATCCTTCTTCTTCACGAACAATACTGGAGCTCCCCAAGGCGAGAAGCTTGGCCTTATGAATCCTTTATCCAACAACTCCTGGAGTTGTGTATATAATTCTTGCATCTCGGATGGTGCAAGCCGACAGGGTGCCTTGGATATAGGAGCGGCTCCTGGAACCAAGTCTATACGGAATTTGACTTGTCGTTACGGAGGTAGTCCTGGTAGATCTTCGAGTTTCGGCTCTTCAGCCTTCTTGTCTACAACATGTGCCAGGAAAGCGACGCATCCTTTCCTTAAGCACTTCTGTGCCTTCATACAACTGATGATTCGCAGAGGCGCGTCTCGTCTTTCTCCATGCACGATGAGAGTTTCATCATTCGCCAAAGGGATGCGAATGATTTTCTCATGACAAATAACTTCAGCTTTGTTCTTGGATAACCAGTCCATTCCGACCACTACATCGAAGCTACCCAGTTGAATAGGTAAGAGATCGATGCTAAATATTCGTTCACCAAGTTCTAATGTGCAGCCTCTAACAACTTCGCCCGATTCGACAAGTTTACCATTGGCTAGCTCTATAGAATAAGGAATATCTAATCTACTAGATTCTATTCCAAGCATACGTTTAAATTCCACAGACATGAAGCTATAGTCGGCACCAGTGTCAAATAATATGGATGCAAAGTGATTGTTAATGAGAAACATACCAGTGACCACATTAGGGTCCTCGTGTGCATTCCTTGCTCTAATCACAAATGCTCGAGCCTGAGAATTGTTCCCCCTAGGGCAGTCTTTCATGAAATGATCCCTGCTTCCACAATTAAAGCATCCTTGATCTTGCCCAGCTCCATTCTCATTCCGGTTACCAGCACCATTTCCATTTCCACCACCGTTTCCATTACCAGCACCGTTACGGTTTCCATTCCCGTTCCTATTACCATTACCATTGCGGCCTCCAATACCTTTTCCCCAACAATCCTCGATACGGTGGCCTGACCTCCCGCAGTTCCCGCATTTCCCAACGCGACAATTTCCCACGTGGTGAAAGTCACAACGGTTGCATTTGGGCAGAGTGCCCTGATACTTCTTAGTTCCTGTGTTGTTTGCAGCCGCGAAGGTTTTTGCCACCATAGGTGGGTTAGTGTCACGCTTCTTGTTGTTCGAACCTTTGTTGTTGCTGCGGGTCGCCTGATTCAGGTTTGCATGCTTCCTTTTCTTGTCATCGGACGATTCAGCGTGCGTCTCGGTCTCCTCAGTAGGGTTCAGCGACAGCTTCTTCATACGGACAACATCTTCAGTAAGGCTGACAGCCAGAGTTACAGCCTCGGTGATTGTTGCGGGTTTGGCCGAAGTTACCATGCTGCGAAATTCTGAGGCCAATCCCCAAATGTAGCGTTCAACACGCTTAAATTCAGGAGTCACCATGTAGGGAAGCACTCTAGACAGATCGTGGAACCTTCGGGTATAACCAGTAATGTCAGCACCTTTCATGGTCAGATGCCAAAACTTAGTCTCCAATCTCTGGAGTTCAGCACAAGAGCAATACTTCTCTCTCATCTTCTCCTTCAGTTCATCCCAAGACATCCCATAAGCGGCATCATCACCCAGAGTTTGGACTTGAAAATTCCACCAAGTCAGAGCTTCATCGACAAACAACCCAGTAGCAAAAGTGACTTGCTGATCCGCGATACACTTGCTCATGCGGATAGTGGCTTCAGTCTTCTCCGTCCAACGTACAAATGCCACTGCACCTCCAGTGCCATCATAGTTCAGCGGTTTGCAGTCGAGGAACTGCTTAAAGGTGCAGCCCTGAGCTGCGTTTCCTCCAGATGAATCTCCATTCCCATAACGTCTTGCATTGCTTGGTCCTCCACTTTGTTCAGTACGGTTTGCCTCGTACTGGGCGATAGCTGCGGAGATTCTTTCCTCCAGTAAGGCGTTTAGCTCTTCAGCAGTTCTTGGCAGTGGGGGAGGAGGAGGTTGATCACGAGCGTTCACAGCTCTCTTTGGTGCCATGTTCTGATAGAACAGAACACAATAGGGTTAGACATTGGTTTGATATCGTCTTACGAGACAGTAGTAGTATGACATATACCCACACACGTGACATCAAACAATTATTACTCCAGCAGAGTATTTACTTGGCTGGGGGAAGGGTGTTCACGTTTGACCTTTTCTTGCACTGAGGGAATCTATACGTGACAAGACTCGCCGTGGTTTTCTGTGCACTGAATTCCATAATTATGTATGCATCCATAATTACGTAACTCCTTGCACAGTCCGCACAGTTCGTTCCATCCTCGTATCTCTTCCTTCAGATAGGCCATTGTTTTCAGACGAAGTCACGTATACCTGTGACATTCTATTTCTAGTAAATGTATATATCAATTATCACACATAATTTGCAAGTAATTCCCAATCACAGATAAGTGCTACTCCAGGGCAACCTAAGTCTCGTAGTGTCTTTTCTTGACTCTTTGTAAATAGTTTCAGGTAGTGGATGTCGCGGAAGTTTTATGCAATGAAAAACTTTTTGAAAAATTGTTTTCGTGCAAGGATCCTAGAGATTGTAGTCTAGACTCGAGAAGAAATCCTGGTTCACTACAATCGCAGCTCTGATACCAATCTGTCACACCCCTTTCTAAGGCGGAAGCACGAGGTGTGATCATGAAAGGTTCTCATTGCATACGAAAGGTAAACATACTACATGCTCGTAAAATAACTTCAATTGCCAATCATTACATAACTGAAAACATGGTTTGATTGTTTACATCACAAGACTGCATATTGTCTGAAAGTTTACAACTTTATTCAAGATAAACATAAACGACATCCAAGAGCAAGAGTATGACCACGCGCACATCCACTTTAGTTACCTGAAATACATGTGAGTTTTTGGAAAAACGTCAACATAATGTTGGTGTGAATTCATGCAGTATTTGTATTGAATGTTTAAATACTTGAATGAAAACATGGTATGTAACTTGTAGAATGTATCTGTAACTGAGTACCATGAATGTTTGAATGTAACTTGTAAAATGTATTTGTAACTGAGTACTATGAATGTTTGTAATATGAGATCGCCAGTGGTTTGCAAGGCCACTAACATGTGTCATGACATAGGAAGCCACCAAACCTAGTATTTTTGTCGACTTTGACTGAGACACAGAAGCACTCATTGGTAGAAGTAGGCCAAGAGTGGGGTTGCCTGAAACCCATTAGATCTAACCTTTTGTTCCGCGGTCTGAATGTATATGTTGATTAATGGTGCTTATGGTACCCTATTCGGGACATGATCTAGAATGTTTTTCCGTAGTTTTTGTATCCATCATACCATTTGTAAACATTGTAACATTTGTAACATGTATTTCACCCCCGAAGTTATAAAACCAAAAACAGTTAAAGAAAAGGGGGAGCATGAACTCACAATTTTGCGTTCCTTGCGTCGTAAACTTCTTATATTGCGTCGTGACCTATACGTGTTTTATTAACGTTAGTCACTAGACTTGTATCGCACAAGTACAAGTCACCAACTTTTATGTATGTATTCTTTCTGTGTTAAAAATAATTTATATTTTTAACTATGTGTCTTACTTATATTATTTTCTCAAAAATAAATATAAGTATCTTGTATTTTTCACCCGAATTATGTATTTTGTCCAAATCTTCATTTCATGTTCATAACTTGTCCAAGTTATTTATTCTATCGAGTAATATATTTTCATAAATATATTCTCTTGTATTTGTCTAAGTATGTTGTATGTGTATTTTGTATCTTCACTCCTTAGGAGTATTTAGTGTATTTTCAAGTCCTAATACACTATCACGTATAATACATACTACATACACTTAGTACAAAATTTGGTGATCAATAAATATATATTTTTTTCTCAAAAATATACATACTTAGTATCAATTTTAATCTTGAATAAATCATCATTTTTAACACAAAAGTTAGGGAAACCTTGGTAAATATTTTCAGATACATTTTTAGGGAATAAGTTTCACAAAAACTTATATTTTTCTAATTGTCAAAATTTATAAAAATTTTGGCATAGTTTCCCCTAAAAATGGAGGTTTCCCATGTTTTCAAAACATGTGTTTATTTTCTTTTAAATCGTCATCAACATCAACAACCCAATCAAGTCTTACCATAAGCCTAGATCATGTAAATCACACTACATCATGAACTTGAAGTTCTTGTAAAAACTTGTAGTAACTTACCATGTTATTTAGTAGGTTTAGTTACCCTCAGAAACATGGTTATTTTTTGTAAATAACTTTATTAAAATTTTGGTTCTTTACAACTTGTAGGATGATTTTTCTAAAAATATTTCTTTTGTATTTTTCTTGTTTCACACATGTTTCTAGTCTTGTTTTTCTAATATAAATTGTGTAGGTTCAAGTAAAAACCAAGATCTTCTAAAAATCATATTTTAAACTTGGTTTTCTTGGAAAATCATTCACAAATCTTGGATTTACAAGTTCACTAGTTTACTTTGTTTAAAATCATTTTACTTTCAAGTTCATGTTTAATCAAGAAGATGATCATCTTTGTGTAAACACATAATCATCTCTTAATCTTGCTAGATCATGTGTTTAATCACAATCTAGCAAGCTTCATATGAAGATTAACATCATCATCTCTAGTAAACAACTATCAAATATCATTCATGCACCAAACAATATCATTTCAACACTATTTCATCATTTACAAGCTTTATGTTTCAAGATTCATGTGTATGTTCATTAGTGTTCTTGAGTTAATCATCATGTTATATCTTTTAACCAAGCAAAAATGGAAGTAAACAAAGATCAAAAGAGCCTTACCACTAGCTTCAAGCTAGGGAAGAAAAACGATGAAAATCGATTGGGTAAAAGCAAACGGAAGAGGTCCTTCAAGATCCGAGGCCACCAAACCTTCTTATCTTGTAGCTTACACCTTGTGTGAGGCTTGAAATGATTGAGATTGAAATGAGAATAATGGTAGTGTATAGAGGGGAGTTCGGCCGAAGCTTTGAGGGAGGAGGAGAAGAAGTTTTGTGGTGAAAATGTGTTGATGATAATGGTGCTTATAATCCTCTAAATGCCATTAACCAATGGTTTTTGTGTTTGAGAAAGTACATACATGATCTTACAACAATCTAAAGAGATCTACACAAAATCTTAACAAGATTATATGGAGATTTAGTGAAGATTGAAGAGATCTTGTGGTGGGGCCACTCCTTGAGCCGTGAATTAGCATATGGGGGGGGGGGGGGTAAGTTGTAATTTGAAATGGTAGAAGGTAATTAGTGGAAGGTTAGATGTTAAGTCTAGTGTTTAGTGTGTAGGATGCTTTAAGTAGAATGTTTAAGTGTTCGGGGACCATAACTAGCTCAGAAATAAATAAACAATGCTTCTAGCAATATTTTGATGTTCCGGGTAATGTCCGGTTGTTCGGTTAAATACCGATTCGTTAAAGTGTTAAATTGCACCGTTTAGTGTCTTTTAAGTATTCTTTTGTGACACTTTTAATTCCCGACACTTAGGGAAGTATTCTGAATGATAAAACATGAATTCTGCATAATATTTTGAGGTTATAAAGCTGATTTTAGCTGAATTCTGTAAAATTCTGCACTTAAAGTGCGTTTCGGGTGCTTTTTAGTGTGTATTTTAGCTTCCGGAAAGTCTATATGTTAACCCTTGTATGTACTCTTGGGTTTTAATGTATTCTTGATGTTGGACCTACACCTAGGCCCCAATTCTAGTGTCTGACTGTTTTCTACAGAATTGTTGACAAAATGTGTCTTACCGGTGAGTTTACTAGTATTTTTGACGCAACGCTGTTCATTAATGCATAAAGCAATATCTTGTAGTATGAAACATGCATGAATTCACTTGTATAGTATGTAATCAGACAATGTTGACATTTAAGCACATAGTTGCAGTCTTTTTGGGTAAAGGGTTACCCCGGTGATTTTATATATTCACAACAAATAAAAACAAGTAGTGAGGAGACGTCCACACTAGTTCAAACATGAGACATGCCCCATGAAAGTAAGCCAAACATCCAACTACCAACAACAAAACAAAACAACTAGACTCTCATCTAGAAATCACACAAACAACTATCAAGCATGATAATTAGCCTCCATCATCATTCACTTTGTCTTCAGCAATCTCCCATTCTTCCAACAGCTTCCTCACATTAGCACACTGTCTGAACTTCACGCCCATTAGTTTGTATCTAATAGTCTTTAAAATTGTATCTCGTATCGTATCCGGGGGTCTCGTTTGATTTCTGAATAATCTCGCATTACGCTCTTGCCAAATAACATAAGCCGTTGCCCCAACCAGGAGCCTACTAACAAAATCAACCGCCTTTTTCGACTTACCTCGATCCTTTAGCCAACGGACAATCGAAGACCATTTTTGATCAACATTAGCCATACCCGCCTTATCTCTGATCATACACCAAACTTGAGTAGAGAAACTACACTCAAAGAAAAGGTGCTCATGGGAATCAACATTTTCAAAGCACAAGAGACAACACATCATGTTCATATTTTTTCTTCTTGAGATATCCCACCTTAAAATAATATCTTGCGTGAGGAGCTTTCGACGCATAATAAGCCACATTAAGAACGCGTGTCTAGGAATACATTGATTAAACCAAACAATATTACTCCAATCGATCTCTTGCTCCCTAGACCGAAGAGAATGCCAAACCCTAGCCGAAGAAAAATCATGTAGATCGTCACCATCTTTCCAGCATAACCTATCTGCATTATTCGGTTGTAAGTGGATATTATCCAACTGACCCAAAGCACTAAACCGAGACCTCCAAACCTGCGGCCATGCCCATGTATAATCAGAATAAACATCCGCAACCTTGGCATGTAACACAAAACCTGCATTGTTTATCATTCTAGGCGATAAAAAATTTATGAGAGGCCCTAGATTATTCCAAGTATCAAACCAAGCTGAAGTTGTTTTACCATCCCCCAATTTCGACCAGATATAATTTCTCAAAAGCGGCCTGATTTGCAGTAACTTTCTCCAAGACCAGCTACAATTTGCAACTTCATTACACCTCCAAAAATTACCTTGCTTTAACCTGTAAGAATAAATCCATGCAACCCATAAGGAATTTCTCTTGACCAATATACTCCAAACATGAGACGCCATAAGTGCTTTGTTAACATCTCCAATTCTCCTAATTCCCAACCCACCTTCATACTTTGGAACGCAAATAGCATTCCAAGAAACTTTTGCTTTTCCTCTATGGAAAGAAGCTTCTTGAGACCAAAGAAAATTCCGCATTTTCGCTTCCAAATCTTTTATAATGCTAGCGGGTAAAATGAAAACTGAAGACCAGTAAACATGCATCGAAGCCAATACCGAGGTAATAAGTTGAAGCCGACTAGCGAAAGAAAGCAGCTTATTCCTCCAATTAGCGATTCTCTTTTCCACTCTCTCCACCAAAACACTACAATCTTTAGCAAGAAGTCTCGTCGAAATAAGAGGAACACCCAAATACCTAACCGGCAATACGCCCTCCTCAAACGGTAAAACATCCAAAATAGCATCCTTGACATTATTAGAAACATTACAGAAAAACGCTGTGCTTTTTTGGATACTAGGGACCAAGCCCGACATGTTAGTGAAACGATTAAAAGCTTCCATAATAAACCGAGCTGAATAAACATCTCCACGAGCAAACAGAAACAAATCATCTGCAAAACAGAGGTTGATAATACGCTGCTTTTCACATTTATTATGAAACTTGAACGACCTATCCAGCCTAGAAGCCTGCTGAAGAATACACGTTAGAATTTCCATAACAAGCGTGAAAAGATAAGGAGAGAGTGGATCTCCTTGACGTAACCCCCGACGACCTTTGAAATACCCATGCACTTCCCCATTAACACAAAGAGAATAGGTTGGAGAAGATACGCAAATCATAATCCAATCCACCATCCTCGAGTTGAAACCAAACCCAAGCAGCACATCCTTGAGAAAACTCCAATGAACCGTATCATAGGCTTTTTGAATATCCACCTTAAAAGCACACCGAGGTGGACCAAAACTCCTATGATAATTGTGCATCAGCTCCTGAGTAAGCAGTATGTTATCAGATATCTTCCTTCCCGGAACAAATGCCGATTGGTTAATACCAACAATCTGACTCAGATAATTCTTAATACGATCCGCTACAATCTTGCTAATACATTTATAAATAACATTACAGCAAGCTATAGGCCGATAATCCGTGACCATAGACGGAGTGGGCTTTTTAGGGATAAGAACAATAAGCGTATTATTCAGCTCTCGAAGAAGTTTGCCTGTATTAAAAAAATCTATAATAGCATTCGACACATCTTGCCCAATCACATTCCACGCACCTTTAAAAAACGCCGCCGTATACCCATCAGGTCCAGGAGCTTTGTCATTACCAATAGAAAACATTGCCAATTTAACCTCTTCACTTGTGACCGGACGAATCATATGAATAGAATCATCCGCATTCAACTTATTCAAAAAAAGATCATATGAGGGACGAATCTGTAGATCATCTTCACTACCAAGGAACTTCTCATAGTGAGTAACAAGCGCCTTAGTAACACTTTCCCCTTCAAACAGCTCCCCTTCCGAATTCATAATAACCTCAATGCGAGTTGAGTGATTTCTGCTTTTCAACGAAGCATGAAAGAAAGCCGTATTGGAATCCCCAGCTCGAAGCCAATCCACTTTAGATTTTTGTTTTAAAAAACGCTCTTCATCTAAGCAAGCCTCTTGAAATTCAGCCGTAATCCTCGATTCTTGATCACGAAGAATAAGATTAAAGGGGCTTCTATCTATCTCCCATTGAATTGCATCCAATTCTCCACGCAATTTCTCTACTTTCTTATGTAAGTTACCTTGCTGAAATAATAAAGCTCGAAGAGGCCTTTTCAAAAGACGAAGTTTTTTCACTAACTGGAATTGTTGAACACCTTCAATATTAGTTTCCCACACCTTCTTGACCGCCTCAATAAAACCCGGCTTATACACTAAAAAATTAGCAAACTTGAACGACTTATGCTTCCTCTTCTCTCTAACTGGAATCTTTAACAAACAAGGACAATGATCGGATAATCGATACGGATGGAAGAAAGCAACCGAGTTGGGAAAAACATCAACAAAAGGGGTATTACCCATAACTCTATCTATTTTCTTCAATAAACCAATACCCTTCTTTGGCTTTTGGTTCCACGTGAAATGCATACCCGCACTATTAATATCAAATACTTCAATATCCGAGACACACTCTTGAAATTCTCTCATACCAGGCGATATATTCGAAACACCCATAGACTTATCATCCAGAGTAAGAGCTGAATTAAAATCGCCTAATATAACCCATGGATTGTTACCAACAAGCACTTTGTGTTTGGATAGATTATGCCATACTTCCCTTCGAGTGATATAATAATTAGCCGCATAAACAACCGAACAAAATAAAAGTTTTTTATCTTGTTTAAAAATGATTTGGAAGTGCATAACCTGAGATGATTGATCTAGTAAGATGACATCAAAGATACCCGGATCCCAACCAACAATGATTCTCGTACCCTTTTGACAGCTACTCCCATTCGAAGTCCATTCCCAACGACGAAAAACAGAAGAACAAACCTTATTCAGATTATGAATATCCACATGGGATTCTAGAATAGCACAAAAAGACAAACTATTCTCCTTCACAATTTGTCGAACCTCCTGTTGTTTCAGAGGGCGGTTCAACCCCCTAATATTCCACGAAGCTAGACTAACCATTAGCAACAGCTGTAGAAGGAGTGCTTGCCCCTTTAGTTTCCGTTGGCTTCTTAGAGTCACCCACGATAAACTCATTCGTCTCATTATACGTCTCCATGACCTCCTCATCCTCTGACTCTTCATAATCTCCCCCACTCGGCCCCTTACTGCCTTGACCTTCGTCTGTATTATCTGAATTTAGGACATTAAAAGGGTTATTGGATAAAATCGGACCAGCCGACTTACTGTTTGAAATCGCTTTATTCTTGTTAGGGATCGGCCGATACTCGAATTTTGGTTTCGGTTTAGTGATCTGGATTCCCGGTTTCCTAGCCATCTTCTTACTTTGAACCTCTGTATAACCATCATCATCTACTCTTGGCGCCTTTTTAGTTTGAGAATTGCCACGATTTCTAGGTTGATTAACACCTATCATCACTGGTTTCCTAGGCTTTTTAGGGCAGGAGTCATTAGCATGACCGAAAACACAACACGTAGAACACCTGAGAGGATTCCATTCATATTCTACATAAACCTTTTCCTTAACATATCCATCTCCATCAAGACAAGGAACCGCAATAGTCAATTCCTCTTTTAAATCATTATCAGCTGATATCTCAACCAGAGCACGAGCAAAACTACTTCTACCCCACAAGTCAGCGCACATTGAGTTGGTATACGAATCCAAGGCTTTTGGCTCTCCAATAGTTGTTGCGATCATACTTAACCCGTCCTCCGTATACGCTGCTATAGGAACCTCATGGAGCTTAACCCAAACCTGAACCTTTTTTACTTCTTTTTTCTCGAGCTTAACTGACGGTGACCAGATTTCCAAAAACAATGGCTGTGATCGAATAATCCACGGTCCTTCCGTAAGAGCCTTTTGCATACCTGCTTGATCAACAAATTTGAAAAAGAAAA
>JARYGA010060281.1:0-40398 GCA_030545235.1 Helianthus tuberosus
TTAGGCACCCACAGGTTTTGAATTACATACGCACCGTAAGGACTAGGCCTTGCGGTTCGTAACCGCTTGCCAGTTATAATTAATTTATTTAGCTTACGGTCCGTAAGCGGTCACTCAGAGGCCAAAATTGGCATGTTGACATATATGGTCCCTCCACATTCATACTTCCGCAATTTTACAAAGTTAGTCCGTCTCATCCAAATTATTAGGCATATTTGAGAGTTGATTGGACACGTTTCATCATATAATTTGACACAATTTTACGAGGTGTTACTCTCTATTGACAGATACAAAATATATTTGTAGGGTGGGAACAATACGGGTCGGGCTAAATATGGGTCAGCAAAAAATTGTTAGATTACATCTTCATTAGGTATGACATTTGGTATGGCGTAATGGAATAGATGAGGGAATGGAGCGGATGAGGTAATGGAATGGACAAAGGAACAGAATGGATCATTACATTCCATAGTCTTGTTTGGTTACCATACCGGAAAGAAATAAAGCATTACCAGTGGCTCTGATACCACCTTCTGTCGCAGCCCCCAACCCCTTCCCGGGAGCGGGCACCGTGAACGCAAGCTGGTGGTATCAGTGTTTATTAATTTTGCAGAGGAATTAAAACATCAGGACCGTAGTTAGGAAATAATTTCAGAGTTTGCAAACACCAAACGTTTTATATTAAACAAATGGGCTAAAACCCATATTATATGCATATTAATAACAAAACGAAATGAACAGTAGTAAAAGCCACCTGCACCCACCGCCCCTTTTCCTTTCTTCAAAACCTAACCCTAACTCACATGAAAGACAGTCTGGAGAGAGAGAGAGGGGGGAGAAGAGATGGGAGACAGAGACGGAGGTCTCCGGCTTCGACACGGTGGGCGCGTCGCACATGGCTCTTCGGCGGCTTGGGTTCTACTACAAAGCCGACGACGACGGTGGTTTGGGGTTATCGGTTTAGCGGCGGCTAGGGTTCCACTTCCAATCCGACGACGGCGATGATTAGGGTTGTCTCCTTAGCGACGGCTAGAGGGGAGAACGATGTTCAACCACAAATGTATGCTTCTTCTTTGTTTAATTTGATGTTATTGCATTTGCAGTAACCCTAATGTGTAGCAGCCCTTCTCCTTCTCTAATGCGATAACTTGAGGTTTGTTCCTGTAATAACATCACAGAAAACCCAGGAATTACTTTTTAAGGTTTGTTGATTTTAATGTGATTTGATACTCTTGAATTGAACATAAATTTTATGTTGTAGTTGGTCTTAGTGGCAGGGGGATACACCGAAAGCAATGTGATTGTTGCCATGAAGTTCGTGTTCGGAAAGAAAGCAAACAAGGTAATGGTTTATTTGATTTGCACACTAATGTATTGATTGAATTGAATATTTACCTTAGGGTTCGTTTGGTTCGTGCAATTTATTGGATTACATAACGGAATTAGAAAACATTCCATTCAAAATTATGTTTTTTTATCTCAGATATAGAATTTACTTGCCTTACATTATTGGATGGAATGTTCAAATGTTACCATTTTACCCTTTGTCCGACAACGAAAAAGAACATGTAAAACTATTGTTTTAACAATATGTACATACATCATCGATTCACTAAGAGGTTCTCCATTGGAGTAAACAGACTTATATCATTGATTCCGCAGAAAAACCATGAAGTTTTTAGTAAACAAACCATTTTACTAAACAAACTTTTTTTACTAAAACTTGGAATTGATGGAGAACACCTTAAAATAAAAATAAAAATAAAAAGGAATCAAATTGGGGCTAATGGATAGGGGAGGAAACCTATGCACTGAACTGAAATCCACTCGCCAACAATATTAAAATCCAATTGGTTTTATCGCTTTCTATAATTTATTTTGGATTTCCACAAAAGCATCTCTAATCGGTAATGCGCTTTTTACGCAAAGTTTCAGCGGTTATAAATGCACAATTATACCTATGGACCTGTTCGGGTTGGAACACATTTTGGTCAGAGTTTGTTACAGGTAAGTGGTTCAGGTCATTACGGGTTGGGTGAACAATCAAGTCATTACAGAGTTTGTTACAGGTCATTACGGAAGTGATTCACGTCATAAGTGTAAAAGTGTGCTTCTATTTATTGCAATTTGATCTTTTTTTAACAAAAAAAAATTGAAGCCTTTTACTTTTTTATTTGAGGGATTGATGGTAGAATCACACTGGGGCCTTTCTTATTTCTCTAAAAGAAAGTCATGAACCAGTATATGATTTGACATGTTTAAAGTGTTGATCATTAGGAAATTATGAAGCTTTTTAATTAATAAATTTTCAGATAGATTTATAAAAGTGCTGTTAAAACAAGTTATAATAAATCATTTTGCCAAATTGATTTTTGATATCATTCAATTCAACATATATCTACTCTCTTTTTTTATTGCGCACTTATAGCTGTGCACATAATGGATCTTCATTTGTTGATAAGACTTCTTATGTTTTAGGCATGCTAAAGGGTGAGAGCAACAAACTTGGCAACTGTGTTGAAAAAGAAGCAGTTGAAGATGGTTTCTTAGATTACTATAGCGGCTAACAAGTGTTTGGTTTTCAAATCTTAGTCACCTATATGAAATCCATAATTATGAGGTATACGAAAACAAAATACCCTGCCACTCAAGGATCAATGGTATGGCATTTGTAGCACCCACCTTCACACGGAATTAAGTTTGTTAGGGATCTTAGTTGCGAAGGTTTTCTAACTTTTATGTATGTTTCCTATGTATGCGTTAGGTCATATATAATACATTTTGATTCTGATTCGAAAGTGTTAATTTGACTTAGTTTGTGTTTTGACCTGCCGCAACACGTGGCGGGTAGGTTTTACATCTCAGCGTAAATTATTTTGTTTGTTAAATGTACGTATTGAGTTAGTCTACGTTTTGATGTAGATTGTGTTTGGTGAAACACGTCTTAAAAAACGAACGCCGCCGCAACACGCGGCTGCTAAAAATACTAGTTTCACTTATAATGTATTTATAGGGATAAACCCTAACTCGATGAAAATACACTTATTCTTTTATTTAGGTAACTTATAGGCACTTTATTTAAGCCTCCCTTGCTCCATAGTTGGCTTCTAATAGCTTCACATCAAGTTACCTGAAACGCGTTAAAAATTTTATCAGCAAGAAATACTGGCGAGGACATTCCATTTTTTGTAAAAGACACATTGTTATATTTTACAGTATCAAGATGGAGATTACAATGTTTATATCTAAGAAATTCTCCAAAGTACTTGTCACTCGACGGATCTATGACTATGGTCATTGTAACAATTATGCCTTTACAATCATTTTACAATCCCGAACAATTTTGAGTCCAATGAAATCTTGAATTTCATTCCTGGAATTTGTATAATTACATATGACAATTACCCATTTCAATCCTTGTACGTTTTCGAACTCTCAATAGCTTTTCTGAAAGTTATACGTAAACTGTTACGTAAATGTAGTCGGTTTAACGCGACGTACACTCCAGAATAATGACATGAGCCAAACATACCCTAAATACCCTTTACATAACTTAGAAATAAGTTTTGAAGGACTCGGTATGGAAAAAACATGTTTGTTTGAACTTAAGAACTATTTGCGACAAAACTGCGAAACGAACGTTGGTGGCCGCCCGGATAATATTAAAATCCTAAAAATATTCTGTTATGATTAAAATTTTATTTTTAATCATCTTCCTGTTGAAAAATAAATTAAAACGCTTAAAAACGTTATTTTTCAAGTTTAAGCGCATACTGCATGTTACTGCGAAACACAGTGCGTACACTGCGAAACACGGACAATGCAGCCATTCTCAGCAACTGATATTTATTTCAGTAATATTTTGGCAAGTTTATTTTTATAGAATAATAAAAATAATTTAAAATGCCATAAACCGGGATTAAAACGCTAGATAAAATACCCGGTATCCAGTTAAATACCTGTTTTTAACATATATATATTAAATATATGTATGATATACATATATATGCATGTAATGGCGTGTGTTGTCATGCATGTAGGAGAGAGAAGATGCCACCTCTCTTACTTCCTTGCCACTTGTAAGCATGCATGCAAGTCTTGGAATCTACAAATCCACTAAATCCTTCCTAACTTTCATATTCCAACAAAACAAATCAAAACACAATCTTCTCCTTTCTCTCTCTCTCTCTCTCTAAAAGCATATGGCCAACACCCCTTTCTCCTTCATTTTCGAAATTTCCAAGTTGTTCTTGGAGATTCAAGGCCTTTCTAAGCTTGTTCCAAGTTGTTATGAAGATCCAAGATGGTTTCCAAGGTGATTCCAAGAAGAAACAAGCTCCATAACATCAAAATCTTGTCAAAACCCACCAATAATCTTGAAGGTATAACATTTATTTTTAAATTATATTCTTGATTCTTGGTGATGTTCATAATGTTGGAAGGTTTCTCTCGATTCTTGGAATATTTCACAAACTTGAAACTAAAACAAATGGGTTTTCAAACGAAATAAAAATGGAAGAATATATATATATATATGTGTGTGTGTGTGTGTGTGTGGCCGTAAATATGTATATAGATGTATAAAAAGTTCTATGATTAAGGATGATTATATAAAAGTGAATTAGTGATAGTGTATGTGCACATTTGTGTGTCGTGTATGTATGTATATGTACACATGCATGTGGTTTTTTGTCATAATATTCACAAATGAGAAGTATTTCTTGCATTATGTGAACATGATTAGATGATAAAAATATTTTTGAAACATATGCACTTAAAATAAATGAGTTCTCGAATGCACTTAAGTTATGTAGGATGGTGATGATATGATATGTGTGCATTAGATGCTTGTACTTAAGCATACATGTTGATTAAATGCTCAAGAAATGATGAAAATGTTTTGTTATGATGAATATGATTTTAATCAGAATATAAACATTAAAAATAATGTTATTTGGTGTAATAAAATGGCATGAAACTTTGTCATAAGGTTTACTAGCTTGCATGTTGTATATGTAGCTTCAAAAGTCGTAAAATATGTGAAATTTGCATGATTTATGTGGTTTTCATGAGACCTGCACTAACATGGTTATAACCATCATTTTATTCAGTAAATAACATACCTTATGTTAAAATATCAAATCGTTACGATTTGGGATGGTTATGGTAACGTTTGATGCAAAACTATGCGGTAAAACGGTTAAAAATCGGCTTTTCGGAGGATTTTTATAAAACTGTTTTAGATCAGTAACTAAATTGATATTTTTGATATAAAAATAAGTATTATAACTTATATTAAGTATACTTGGTGTTCGGTTAGTCATACGTGACTTCCGACGCCCAAAAACGTTACCGAATCACTAAAATACGCGTTTTTCAACATACACTAGAATGGATTGTTCATGGGTAAATTTTATGTGTTACAATGTGATATGTGATTTAGAATATGTGTATGAGGACATGCTAAGACTTGACAAAATTATGTGTATTACGATATTAACTATATGTCACGTTTGAGTATATATATTACGACGCGCAAATCGTAGATATATTGCTTATAACATGATGAGGGTCACCAATAAAATCGTTCAAGTCGCAAATTTCTTAATATATATATATGAACGTATATATATATATATATACATACACCAACATAATAAAAAATAATAACTTTTCGAGAAAATCTCAAAGTTATGTGAAAATTCTAAGTATCAGAGAAACTTAGGCATTTTGTGAGTTTTTGATTATTAAATCGGTCTTACTTAATATAGGATGAATAAACAATTTGAGGGATTGTGTTAACACATAAAAACGCACCCAAAGGTGAGTACATAGTTCCCCACTTTTACGTTTTCAAATGTTTTGGGGTGAAGCATATGTGCATAACTTTACCTTTTGTTTTCATGACATTATACATGTTTTGCTACATAGTACATATAATACATTATTTCAAAGACATTTTTATGGTATATTGACTTAGTATACCCAACACTTAGTTTCAAAGACATTTTACTTGGCATATTGACTTAGTATGTCTGGTACATGGTTTTCAACATAATGTTGGTGTGAATTCATGCAGTTTTGTGTAAAACATTTAAGCATTCGTTGTAGAAACACATGGTATGTAATTGTATTGAAACAAGTATCTCTGTAAATGTAAGGAAATCGAGATCGCTAATGGTTTGCAAGGCCATTAACATGTGTAACGACATAGGAAGCATCCAAACCATAGGCATTTTACTTGTCGGTTCACGACTAGAGACACAAAAGCACTCTTGGTAAAAGTGTGGCCAAGAGTGTGGCTGCCTGAAACCCATTAGATCTAACCTTTTGTTCCGCGGTCTAGGTATATAGTTTGATTAATGGTGCTTATGGCACCCTATTCGTGACATGATCTATAGTATCATTCCTTAGCTTTTGTTTTCTACATACCATAGTATATGTATTTTCCCCAAGTTAGAAAACAAATAAAAGTTTAAAAGTGGGGACATGAACTCACAATTTTGCGTACCCTGCGTCGTAAACTTCACCGGTTGGTTTTTGTAGCGTCGTGACCTATACGTGTTCTATTAATGTTAGTCACTAGACTTGTATCACACAAGTACCAGTCACCATCTTTTGTTTATGTGTATGTTCTTTGTACGTTCATTCTAAACGAGGGTCGTGCCCTTGTTTGTCGGGTCTTGCCCGTACGTTGTGTCTTGTACTAAGAATACGTATTGTTTATTTGTAAATATATATTTCACTTCTCAAATATATATTCGTTATGAAGTCTTTGTCAAGGTAAGAAGTTGTTAAAAATAATTTATATTTTTAACTTTTCCATATATGTTACTTATATTATTTTCCCAAAAATAAATATAAGTATTTTGTGAAATAATATTCTCAATATTATTTTTGTACAAGTATACTTAGGAAAGTATACTTGTATTTTATGTAAATACTTGTGTATTTTGTATTATTCACCAAAAATCAATACTTTGATTTTTATTACTTTCCGGAATTATATTTCTTAAAAATAATGTATTTTTAAGACTTGTATGAAATATATATTTTGTCACACTATAAAATATATATGGTTATTCTTGTTATCCACCCGATTTTGTATAAATTCCATTACTTGGTAATGGATATATATTTGTCCAATAATATATATTTAAGTCCATAAGTGTCCATATATTGTCCGAGTTCATAAATACGTTAAGGAATATATTTTCGTAAATATATTTTCTTGTATTTGTCCATGTACTTCCTTGTGAAACTTGTATACTTATGTACTCTCATGTATTTGTATGTGTATTTTGGTATTCACACTCCATGGGAGTATTTAGTGTATTTTCAAGTCCTTAATATACTACTACATATAATACACATAATATACACTTAGCACAAAATTTGGTGATCACTAAATATATATATTTTTCCTAAAATATATACACTTAATATTAATTTTAACTTGAAGAAATCATCATTTCTTAACTTGAAATTTCACACAGAAATTAGGGAAACCTTGGTAAATATTTTTAGGTGAATTTTTTGGGAGTAAGTTTCACCAGAACTTATATTTTCTAAGTGTAAAAATTTTATAAAAAATTTGACATAGTTTCCACTAAAAATGGAGGTTTCCCATGTTTTCAAAACATGGGTTTATTTTCTTTTCAACAACAAGAACAATTTTCAACAATAATCATCAATAACATACACTAATTTCTTCATATGAAACATCATGGTGAACTTGATTCTTGTTAAAAATGTGTAGTCTTTTAGATCTACACTTTACATAAGATGATCTTTTCAAAAATAAGTGTTCTTGAGTATTTTAAACAAACTTTTATGAAACTTTATTTTACTAACCAACTCATCCATGAGTTTAATGATCTTTAAGTTTGTAAATCATGTTCTAAAACCACTTTTATGTCCTTTAGAAAGATCATTATTTTAACATCATGTTTCACCATGGATCTTTCAAGATACATGCTTAATAACTTTAGATCTTTCATAAACAAGCTTTATGTTAAACTTTTAACAAACTTTTCACGGGTTTTAGTTTCAAAAGTTAGTGTTACATACACTTTATTACTTCAAGATTACAAGTTTATGCATAAAAATTCGTATTTCAAGTTCGCATAATGCTTCACATGTTCATCTTCAAGTTTAACCATGGATCCTTCAAGATCCATGCTTAAACTTGTTAGATCTAAGCTTTTAACAAGCTTAACATACTTGATCTAAACATAGACACAAGATATAACATCAACAACTTCATTACATACACCAAAAATTAATATAATCACTTGTTTTCTTCATGAATATGTTAGATCTTCTCATTTTTAACTTTAAAAGTTTAGTTGTTAAGATGGTGAGACTTGTACATAACATAAACATGAACTAATATAGTGATCAAGAAGCTTACTACTAGCTCTAATGGCTAGGGAAGTGGCACAAGAATGAAGAAGATGAATATGGGAGAAATCAAGTGGTTAAAAGCTCCAAAGTGAGGTCCTTCAACTTCTAGCACCTCACACCTTCTTAGATAAGCTTCTTACACCTCTATATCAACTTGGATTGCCTTGAAATGAAGTGAAAATGGTGATGTGTTGGTGGTGTATGTGAGCCGAGACCAAGGGGAAAGAGAGGAAGAAAGAAGATGAAATTTAGGGGTGAAAGTGATAATGGGAAAGTCTCATGGTTCTTAGGTCCATTTATCCTCCAACATATAATCTTCTTTTAGATTTTTTGGCATAATATCAAGGCGACAAGAAAATTAAAATAATCAAAAGCATGTGGGCCCTCTTGGGGCTGGTTATGGTGAGGGGGGGGGGTAAAGTGTTAATTTTTGGAAGTTGAGGGTTTAAAGTGCAAACGATAAGGTTTAAGTCAGTTTAAGTGTGTTTAGGTGTTTTTATGATTTTTGAGGTGTTCTAGCACCCATACTAGTTTAATATCATAAAAACATTATTTCTAGTCAAATTTTGATGTTCCGGGTAGTTTCCGGTTGTTCGTTTCGTTACGGTTCGTTAAAGTGCTAAATTGCGCAGTTTCACCAAGTATGAAGCACCTTTTGTGGCAGTTTCAATTCCCGACACTTTGTAAGTTATTCTGGACAATAAAACATAAATTCTGCATGATATTTCAGTGTTAAAGTGCTGTTTATAGCTGAATTATAGCTGATTTATGCAGAATTCTGCATTTAAAGTGAGTTTCGGGTGTCTTTTAGTGCATAGTTTAGCTTCCGAAAAGTTTATATGTTAACCCTCATAACCATACTTGGGCTTTAATGTATTTTAAATGTTGGACCCACTTCTAGGCCCTAATTCTATTGTCTGACTGCTTTCTGCAGAATTGCTGACACAGTGTGTCTTACCGGTGAGTTTACTAGTCTTTCTGATGCAACGCTTAAAGTAATGCATAAAGCAATATTTGAAGTATAAAACGTGCATGAATTCATATGTATGGCAATTAATCACATAATGTTAACGTTTAAGTGCATAATTGCAATTAATAAATAATATTAAAATAGTACGGAAATTACCGGTTTTGTGCCAGTTGTCACATGTAATGGTACCATAGGACTTGACAAATCCCGTTCCCGCTTCCTAGGTTTGTTTGGAAGTGTTAGGGAATGATAGAATCCGAATACATTTTTAATAAACCTTGATCCTGATAAGGGTTTATCCGACAGTCTCAAGGCTTGAGTGTATGCGATAGACAAACCACATAAATGTTGTATCAATAAAAGCAAGGGTTTTCATGAAATTATGTATTTGGCTTGAGTAAAGACTTTTTATTTGTCATATAAGACACGGGTTATACTTGACATTAGACATTGTTTACACATGTGATGCGTGTGAAGTGTTATATATATTAGGTGTATATTTTAAGCCCCTTTAACACTTATTTTTAGCCAAGTTTTAAATTTATAAAACACGATATTTTACTAACACTAAACACACATATGGGCAAGTGCACCCATCGTGAGCGTAGTATAGTGTTGGCAAGATACCGAGGTCGTCTAAGGACACAAGAGCTTTTAGTACCGGTTTATCCTCAACGTCTAATCAAATCAAAAGGTTTAGAAAAATGTTTTAAGCTAAGAAAAATAAAAACTAACTAAAATGCTGAAAATAAAAATAAAAGAAAAACAGATAGACAAGATGAATCACTTGGTTCCGACTCGTATCTAGTGTAACCTTTGATTATTTCCGCACTTTTGCACTTATTTAAGAGATTATCTTAGTTATTGTAGTAGGCCCCTCTTTTGAAGGTGACGTTACCCTCACCCCAGTAGTTTGAGTCAGCAAGGATACAATCCTAAAAGGGTGAATTATTGGAAGATAATTAATTAAGTTATTAATGTAAATTATGGTAGGCCCCTCTTTTGGATGTGACGTTACCCTCGACTAAGTAGTCTGAGTCAGCAGGGATACAGTCCTAAATAGCCGGGTTATAGTATTAATAGTAGTTAACTTATGAGGGGGTCAGAGAGTTTGGACCCCCGCCATCCAATACCGTTAAGTATTGAAGGAGGTCCTACTAAATTTGACCCAGGTCCATTGCAGGACCTCTAAACGCTGAACAATGGCAAGACCTTTACCAAACCGTTCCCTTAACCCCCGACCAGGTAGCCAACATACCTCCATATAGACCGTGGAGATATGAATGGTGAAAATCTTTTATTTTATATAGACAGTAAAATAATGCCAAGACACCACGGACAAACGATAAGGAAAGATCACCTTCAACATAAGCAACTAGTTATTAAAGTCATTAATACAAAACCAAGTAAAAAGTGCGAAAAGATTAGAAATAAAAAGTATTACACTAGACACTTATCTTCACCAAGTGATGTAAGAGACTTAGGCAAACATGGCCTTGATTGTCAAGAACTCTTACGATCAATCTTGGATCCCGAGACGACTCACACACTCTACGATGGACAATGGATGATGGTGGTGGATGATGGTGTTATGGTGGTGGTGGGTGGTGGGTGAAGTGTGAGAGAGGTGGTGTGCCAAGGGATGGTTTGAGCTTGAGCCAATCACTCCTATTTATAGGCTGAACAGAAGCTCGGGCACGGCCCCGTGTCCACATCCTTCTCTTTCTTCATTTAATGCAGCTTTGTCTTATTAGTTGACCACGCCCCCGTGTCCGCTGAGCACGACCCCGTGTGCAGAAGAATCTTTGTACTATGAAGATTTGCCTGGATTGTGTGAATCTTATAGTTGATCACGGCCCCGTGTCCGTTGAGCACGGCCCCGTGGTGGGCAATAGAAGCTTCTACCACTTTGTCTTTTCTGCTGACACTTGGGCACGCCCCCGTGCTGGCTGAGCACGGGGCTTGTTCAGTCTTCTGTTATCTTGTTTTGCTTGGGAAGATGCTGTCGTGGGGTCGGGCATGTCACGTCTTGTTCCTTTTCTTGTATTTATGTTAGATTTTGGTGTCTTTTTGCTTCTTTTGTTAATTTGAGCTCATTTAATCCTGAAAATACAAAAGGAAGACAAAAGCACACTTTTTCCAACCTTAGTACTAAAAAAGGGTTAGTTTTATGCCACAATTGATGAAATTTATATGTTGCATTTTGCACACATCAACATGACATTCGACATTTAAACAAAACATTATTTGATGGTTATTGATAAATGCTTTTATTATGTTACATATCGTGGCATTATCTAAACCATTTCAACAAGGACAAGACATAACATATTTTGTACATATTATCTTCATTTGGTTATTTATTTAACCATACATTATTCTTTTACATCATCAAATTTTCATATTGATTTTATAAAAGAAAACATTTTCAAAGGTTCATGACTACTTTACGTTAAACATTTCTTTAAACATTCAAAGTCATGAATCTTCATTCAAAAAAAAAAAAAACCTATGTTACTCACAGGCATTTTTATGCTGACATATTTACTTTCACATATGTTTCAGGCTCTATTATGTGACGACTGTTGATTGCTTGCTTCACATAGGATGGATGTGGGCCTTAGTAATTATAAGACATGAACGGCAATTGTACTGTTTGTTGATCAAATTCCAAGACATTGTAACTTATTATTTAATAAAACAATATTCTAAATTCCATGTGTTGTGAAACAGTGATTCTGTGACATGACTGCCCGACGTTTCTGTCGCGGTTTGTTGTATTACGCGGTCGGGGTGTTACAGTCATATCACACATTGGCTAACCCATTGTCCAATTGTGAAGGTTATCAAGTAATGTATACAAAACCCGATAATACTGACAGTAATTTGTAGAATACAAAGACTCGATCACTGTAAGTATAACTGAAAAACATTTAGGGTTTTGTAAAGCATTTTAAATATGGCTCACAATAAGGTGAGAAAAGGAGAATGACTCACAAACTGTGAGAAAAAGAGAATGACTCACTTTGTAAACTTAGGTTTTACTACAGGCTTCCTGGTGATATTTTCTTATAATATTCTAGAGTTCCTATTCAAAATATACAATGCACGCGTGTTAGTATAATAACCGAATTCAACATTATCAATATGTCACGAGACAGTTGCCCAACTTAGTTTTCAAAGCATAGCCATTATCAGGCAGCGCTTTGGCATCAGTTGCTGGGTTCAAGATAGATCAGACAGAGTATCGAATCAGTGATCAGGGGTTAAAATACTTACAACGGGGCAGAGCTTCGTGATTTTAGGGGTATTGTGGGTATAATTTTTGTATTATATAGCCTGGGAGAGAAAGAGAATTGAACGAATTGTGAAGTGCATACTGAAGCTCAATTTATAGGTGACCTGTGACCCCGTCGCGCCCCGCGACATACAAGGCTAAGCCCGTCGCGGGCCGCCACCTCCCTCTATCTAGGATTAGGGTTGACTGGTCACGAGTATAGGTTCGACACGTATACGACACGTGTCACAAGAAGTGTCCGGCAAGATATGGGGCTGTCGTTCCCCGCCAAGGGTTTAATGAAGTCTGTCGCTGGCCGCGACAGACGTATAAACTTTATTTTTTTCATTTTTCAATAAAAAATGATACGTAGATTCGGTTTTCCGATTACGGAGCGTTTTAGGGCATTTTTGAGGGTTGTTATATCCTCCCTACCTTGTTTTAAATCTTGTCCTCGAGATTTACTGAAATAAGTAAGGATACTTCCTTTTCATTCCAGATTCTAGTTCCCATGTGTATTCTGATCCCCTCTTCGAATCCCATTTTACTTTGACCAGAACTAATCTCTTGTGTTTAAGATTCTTGATCTTTCTATCTTCAATTTGTATGGGCTTTTCTACAAACTTAAGCTTTTCATTTACCTCTATATCTTGAAGAGGTATCATTAATGATTCATCTGCTAAACATTTCTTGAGGTTACATACATGAAATACATCATGTATTCCTGCCATTTCTTCTGGTAACTGTAGCTGATAAGCTACTGGCCCTATTCGTTTGATAATTTCAAATGGTCCAACATACCTTGGGCTTAGCTTTCCTCTCTTTCCAAATCTAACAACTCCTTTCCATGGTGAGACTTTTAATAGTACCTTGTTTCCAACTTGAAATTCTAACGGTTTGCGTCTGTTATCTGCATAACCCTTTTGACGGTCTCGTGCTGTTTTCAGTCTTTCTTTGACTTGAAAAATTTTGTCAGTTGTTTCTTGCACAATATCAGGACCTGACAGTTGCTTTTCTCCAATATCTGCCCAACATACCGGTGTTCGGCATTTCCACCCATAGAGTTCTTCAAATGGTGCAGCATTGTTGCTTGTATGATAGTTGTTGTTGTAAGAAAATTCTATTAAAGGTAAGTGTTAGTCCTAATTTCCTCGACATCTATCACATAGGCTCTAAGCATATCCTCCATTGTTTGGATTGTCCTCGTAATAAGGTAGGTGTTAATCCCACAAAAGGGCACCTCCTGAAAATCACGTTTGCTTGGTCAATTGACGGATCAAAGTTATTAATATTAAAAAGTCAAATGGGTCAGTTTTTAAAATAATCATAATATGATAATGTAGGTATTATAAAATATGTTTTAACACTTTAATAACTTGGTAATAATTATTAGAACATGTGTAAACATGTTCGGCTCGTCAATTCCAGGTTTAGGGTTGGTTCGCAACCGAAAGTCGCGAAGTTTGACATCTGCTTTGACTTTCGATTCTGACCCGAATTAGATTAGTTTCCTACTGTTTTAAGGTTCCGTTAAGGTCATACTGTTATGTAGTATAATCCTCTGAGGTTATATTGCATGGTCATAATAGTAATCTGAGTTTTTATACAAGTTTCGTTATTATGCTAAACTTTGACTAAAATGCCCTTTTATATAAAAATAAGGTTTTAAAAATTAATGAACTTGCAAATGGTTTATATACTGATATGTTAACATGTTTAACATATTTGGATGTTATTATTCTGGTTATAAACTGAGTTTTCATATATTATCGTAAATTATGTTTTTAAAAGGACCAAAATGCCCTTTCGGCATCTAAAATGGTTTTAGACATAATTTCTTTACAAAACTCATTACTAGGGGTGCAAACGAGCCGAGCCGAGCCTGAGCTCGACCAGGCTTGAGCTCGAGCTCGATTAACTTATGAGAGCTCGGGCTCGAGCTCGGCTCAATTCGAGCTTTGTTCGGCTCGTTTGTATTTTCTCAAGCTCGAGCTCGGCTCGTTTGTATTTTCTCAAGCTCGAGCTCGGCTCATTTATTATCTATTAATTAGTATATTAAATAAAAATAATATAAATAATAGACTTTTTAAGCTCGTGAGCTCGATAAGTGAAGCTCGGGCTCGTTTACTATATAAGCTTATTTTTAGGTTCGAGGTCGGCTTCTAAACAAGTTTAAATAAGTTCGGCTCGACTCGGCTCGTTTATACTAAGGCTCGATAAGGCTCGATGAGCCTAACGAGCTTCACGTGCTAGGCTCGAGCTCGGGCTCGATAAACAAACGAGCTTTGTTTTTAGGCTCAAGCTCGGCTCGGGCTCGATAAGGCTCGACTCGTTTCGAGCTTTTTCTCGAGCCGATCTCGAGTAGCTCGCGAGCCGCTAGGCTTGTTTGCACCCCTACTCATTACCTACTGATGTAATATCATAAGTAGGATTATTTGGGATGTCAAGTCAGTTTATATTTTGAGTTTAAGCACGAGTTCTTGTATTATGCTCATAAATGATGATAATGCCCTTATGGAACCTAAATTGGTTTTAATCATACTTTTCATGCAAAAACTTTTTACTTACATATATGTTATATTTAATAACATATTTTGATCATATAAACCTGGTCATAACATCAGTTTTCATAAAACATCGCAAATATCGTCATTTATCGACTTTAATGTCGTTTCGGAGCATAGTATGGTTTTAAACCATATTTACCAACCAAGACTTGTTACCTACTGATTTTATAACTTATTTAAAATTTTTTTATAGTAGGTACATGTTATAAACTCATAATCCCAAATAAGTCTTCAAACTATGTGTGAAATGACCAAAATGCCCCTACGGTGCATAGTTTGGTCTTAAAACATAAACCACACATATATTTGATATTCTACTGATATTATATCATAAATTAACTATTTTTCCAGAATTTTTATGATCATAACATCAGTTTACATGCAAGATCCTTTTATAAGTCGCTAAATGACCAAAACGCCCTTATGAGGCTTAATTCGATTTTAGAACCTTAACGGGCATACAAGTTGATATCATACTGATATTATAACTTGTTTAAAATATAATGACATGTGAAACTTGTACATGACTCATCCGGTTACCCGTTAATGCTTATATGCGTACGGTTCGACTTATGTAACTAGTTTACATAAGTTTACCGAAACGGGTTTAACCTTATCATTTTAATCTCAATTTCCAGAATGTTATTATTTTACCCATATTAACAATTCCTAATACTTGTTGGGTTTAAACTACATTCTATTCCGGTCATCGCTTAATCTAGCGTATCGTACCATTTTTGACACTTTAAGCTAGCCGGTCTAAGTCTACGACTTAAATAGGACCCGTTAGCATTCTAATTGGTTATTTATACCATCATTCTATACTAAAGCCTTCCAGTAAATACTACCTACACTTAATTAATCGTATATGGCTGAGTTACTTTAAATCTTGCACTTGAATCAAGTTTTAGCTCAGGTAAATACCTTTAACCTATTTTCCCTATACGAGCTTGGGATACGGTAAATTATTACCGCTTGGTCCGGTATGGGATCATATGTCGGATTGTGGCTACAAAATCTGCATAACCCATTTTAATCTATTTTGTTTGATAACTTAAACATTGGGGGTTAACGCGACCGTGTCCTGGATATCCTCGGCTCATTTAAGTTACTAATGGCCACGACCAAAGCACGTGGTGTCGGCATACACCTGACAGATGTGAATGCTAAAATGTTTTACCCACAAGTTGGGGATAACTCCTTTGAGGGTTTATAAGTGGTGTGTCGGTTAATCATGTCTCGGTTTTTATACTGGTCCCATATGTATTGACAAACATGTAAAATTGTATACAAGATTATTTATAATTGTCCCAAGTTATAAAAGATTTTTCGTGCCTTGTGCACCTAAATCAATTTTGAAAATGTTTCAAAATGTGTCGGTTGATTGTATTTACCAGTGAAAACTGACATATTTTCAAAAGACTAAGTGACAGGTACAATACGTAATAGGCTGGAAGCTGCTTGGTATTGTTAGAAGAGGATCTTGCAAATCCTTCACATTGGCTAAAGTCTGTTGAACATCTTTTGTACATTTTTATGATCCGCCTGTGGACCTTTTTATTATGAACCGTTTGTATATTTATTTTGAACTTTGTACATTTCGGTTTGTAATATAATTTATATTCTAAGACTTCCGATGTGCTATTCTGTGTATATTGTCTAAGATGATATCAACTTACGTCACGATACTCCCCACCGGGCCCACCGAGTTTGTGGTTGAAATATCAGGGTGTGACAAGAATGGATGTAAACTATCACATCTTTGTTTCATAACTACAAAGACAACCAGCCCTAAGACGTCAACGTTTAAGTGTGTGAACAATTACACTCGCAAATAGCGGATAAATTCATATATACTTCAGCACAAAGACCACATTCATCCTCTGTGTAAACTTTTTTTTATGCCAAATACAAGTAAAGTCTGACAATTCTTCACATGTGTGCACATGATACAATGCCAGACTAGGGGGACTTGAATAAATATGGACCAATATCCTTTCACATGACACACAACCCTGATAGGCCTAAACTCGATTGAATCCCATAAACCACAAGTCACATTTTGGGCACACGGAGAATGTTGGCATTGAGGAGGAACATGAATTGCACGAAGGCTCATCTACTAATAGGAAAAGAGGTGACACCAACATTTTGGTTACAATTGTTTCGGGACCACCTCCCCTGCTAAGAGCGACGTCTAAAAGTACTTAGTATAAATAGTATGATATCATTCTCCTTAGGTATGCCATTATCAACTCTCTCTCTCTCTCTCTCTCTCTCTAAGCTTGAGCTTTTCCAGTCTAAACTCATACTAATTCTCCCGCCGAAGGGTGGTCATAGAGAGAACCCTCAACATTACTATTTTGTAGTTTTAGTAGTTTGGTTACAATTCATTGGTGTTCATGTAACAACCCGACTTGTTGAAGTCAAAGTCAAAGTACAAGTCAAAGTCAAGGTCAACGTCAGGTTGTTAATCCGATCTGTCATTCCTTGCTTAATTATTGCCTTGTACTCTCGAGACTCGATAATCGAAATATTGGTTAACGCTATTTTAGACTAGGAATTTCTATTATGTGAAGTAACATTGCGATAAACGCAACTAAACGCTATTCTACTAAACGCTATCACATCGCTACCGCATCGCAATTCGAATCGCAGTTATGGTTATTGTTCTGTGTGTGTGTGTTACTTGTGTGTGCTTTATATATATGTGTTTTGGAATGTTGATCGCAAACGCAATCGCAACTCTATCGCATCGCAATCTCATCGCAACGCGAAACGCAAATCTATTTTATGTTTTTGTTAGGAGTTATGTTATTTGTGTAACTATTGTTTAATACTATCGCAACGCAATGCAACGCTCAAAGCACGAAACGAAAGTCGGAAAACTAGCTCCCGCAAGCCATCCGATCGAACGACCAACCAATCGAATGTACATCCGAACGGATGACCGACCGATCGAACGGCTGTCCGACCCACTTAAACTCCCACCGCCTTTCTCCCTTTCAGGATAAATACCCCTCAGTCACATCAACTGTTCATTGATGTGACATCTCCGTCCAACCCGCGCACTCTCAAGCTCTTTTCTCTCGATTCCTCGTGATTCTTGTAAGTTTCCACACTAAATCTTGTACTTCTATCTTTATTACACACTTTCTCATCATCTTCTCCATCAAATCTTACATTTTCACCGTGAAATCACCTGATTTAGGCTGTTCTAGGGTGACGTCATCACGGGTTCCGATGAACACGGTTGAATGGCCTCATCTCACCAAGAACAGTTCAGATCTAAAGGATTTCCACACTCACAACTTTAGATCTAGTCGAGAATTCGACATATCTAAACATTTAACAACTGTTTCAAACTTTTCTTCAACATTTTCCACTTTTACTCGGAAATCGATGGAATCCAGACTCGTTCAGGTGTTCTACTCATTCTCTAGTAGAGAACCGAGCTGAGAATAGATTACTATCGAGGAGACGACCGATTCACGGGTTAAACATGAAACTTTATCATGAGAAGTTGAGCCTGATCGAACGGGGTGATTCCCATCCGATCGGTTGAGTTAAATGTAAGGACCTTCAAAAATGTCACAAAACGACCCGTAAGTGAAAACCCAGACCCCTGAAACCCTAATCCATAACAAAAATCAAGAAAAACAGATTTTTTGGTCTCACGCGGGCCGCGTAAACCTTAAGGTAAGTTTACGCGGGCCGCGACAACTCACAAAATCTCCGGTCAAGCAAACAGGCCACGTGTCGTCCACGTGGCAGGCCTAGGGGTGACACGCTAGCCCTATTCTACGAATAGATGGCCCTCGCGGGCCGCGTAAACTCTTGTTAAGTTTTACGCGGGCCGCGTAAAACTCGTTTTTCAGCTATGAATTGATCCGATCATGAGCAGTTCAGCTATGTCGAAAATTTTGATCAAAAACGAAGTTCTATTGCTCAAAATCATAAATTCCATTAGGGAGACACTACTACGCTACAGGGTATTAACTCGATCGCTGTTACGATTCAATGTCTGATTGATTGAAACCAATCCAATGGATGTTTAAGTGCTGTCCACATTAGGGCTATACTTTGTCATTCGTCGTGAATTCGATGGATGTTTAAGTATTGCACTTTGTCATTCGTTGTGAGGGTTTTAATCTCGTGAGTTATCATAAATGTTGTATTAAGTCACTGACCTAGTTCGTATGCATTGTTATTTAATCTAGGTTACAAGGCTTATCAGTAGGCTAAAACTCTGCCCGTTAAACTTGCAATGTGAGTCATTCTCTTTTTATCAATTGTTTTACTACACCTCAAATTATTATCAAAAGTTATAATTACAGGGATTAAGTCGTGGTTATCTTGAATCACTGGCAAGTGGGGTATTGTGCACATTACTAATTTCTCACGGTTAGGTTCATCAACCTAACAGTGATAATCATCACTACTTGGGTGAAAGGACTCAATAGTGGTATGACCATCGTCACCAGGAGGTGACACGGCGCCAGATAAAAATAAGATAGTAGCCATTGTAATCGCTCTTATGCTGTAATTTATAACTATGTGTCGTTTTATTAAACTTGAGTGACTCGCCAGTATTTCCCCGCTGATAAATTATTTTTAAAACATGTTTCAGGTGACCTACTGTGAATCAAGGAAAAAGTGCTACGGAGCACTAACAAGCTTGAAGTAGTGGCTCAGATAAATAAATAAACATGTTTTGTAAATCAGAGAATTTCCTCGGGAAATTCCTCTATTGTAAATTACGGGGTTCATCCAAAATTATGAAATAAAATAATCGGGCATTTTCAAGTTCTCAAAGATCCTGTTAAACTTCCGCTGTCAACTCAAATAATAAATACCACGGGTTTCTGTTCCGCGACACCTGGACCGGGTAAAACCAGGACGGGGACGTGACATTAAACTTGGTGTTATTTCCGTTGTTTGACACGTCGTCATACCGCCTCCGTTTAACCACAAAACTTTTCAACTTAACTGATTTTACAAAGTTTTCAACCAGAACAGTTGCTCGATCGAATAGCCATCCGATCGAACGACTATTCGACCAAGTGATTGGTAAACTTCAACACTTAAACAATTTTCAAAACTTCAAAGGGTATCAGTTTTCACTCGAATCACCATCCGACCGGATGACTTGACAAATAGAATCACTTCACACTTTTCAAAATGCTACAACGAAAACTTCAAAGTTTCAAAACACTTTTCAAATACTCACCCTCAGTCGAATGACCAGCCGACCGAATGGTCATCCGTCCGGATGACCATCCGTCCGGACGGTCATCCGATCGAACCACTATTCAATCACTCATCTCTTCGACGCACTGTTTAACGCACTATTCAACGCTTACACTATCGTTCTCTGATCAGGCTAACCTTCAAGCGCTCCCTTCAATCCAAGGAAGTGTTTATTTACTAAACACGCTCTGTGAGTATACTCGATCCCTTTTTGCTTAACGCACTTTTGGGTGTTACATACGTTACATATATCAAATCACATCGACACGCAACGCAAATACTTTTACACGCTAACCGCTCTCGCATGTTATACGTGTTATTCGATGAATGCTTGTATGTTATGTTTACACAGTGATTGTTGCCTGACACCTTAGCAACGATAGTATTATAGTTTGGACTCAGCACCTGTCGTGGACAGGGGTTGTTAAGGGTTTTACTTCACGTATCACAGTGGTGATATGTGTTGCGCATTCTACAACTCGCAGTCACGTCTGTGCATATGTCATTGTCGATAGCTTACTTGCTTCACATTTCTACGTGTCACATGCTGGTTTTGCGTAAACGCTTTCGCTATACTATATGCTATTAAACTTGTGTGCTCACCCTTACACTATGATATGTGACATGTGTTTAGGGATGCTGTGTTTGCTGATCTTTTGTTCAAGCTAGGGGAGTCTAGAAACAAACTAAATAAAATCTGAGTTGTCGGAATTGTTTACTTGTCTTTGAGAACAATGTCTGTAATAACTGTTTTTACTTTATATGTTTATGGTATGGGACGTAAACGTTAAATATATGGTAATTTAATAGTTGTTATGGATTCTCTTGGACAATTTGTTTCGCTTAGTGCCGCGCCCCGATGTTTCCGCCGTCGGTTGGGGTGTGACAGTTCAGACTCTTTCCCTGTGGAAACTTCATTAGATAAGGACCCAGTTCGGCATTTCTTCACCGAGCATTGTTAGTAACTTGGTCAAAAACAGCTGATAGAGTTTCTTGTTATAGTTTTTTTTTCACTAATGTAATTGTGTAACTGTTAGTAGTTATATAAGCCAACAAAAAATGTGATGATATGTCCTCTATATACAGAAGGTGTTCAGTCTAATTTGGATATATGTTTCGGAATGGAACTTGCAGACCTGTTCTTGTTTTCTTTGTGAATTATTTCATTGAACTTTCGACAAGCACTATCAAAATATTTCAATCTAAAATTGTGTTTAATATGACCGGGTTTCTAAAAACTCCAAAATCTACATTAGGGTACTAGAGGCGCAAGCGGGTAAGCCATCGGTGAAGTGGTTTACCGATCAGCATACCGCCGCCAGTCACCACTTGGTCTTCGGTAACCTCAATTCACGGTAAGTAGTCACCGATGAAACTAGCCGTTTGTTTGTTACCGTTGCATGATGGAAACCAGCCATTATTCATTTTTAAATAAAAAATTTACAATTTTCTTTATAAACAACACCATTTTTCACTTCTCTTCTCAATCCAAATTTCTATCAACCATATCCTTTCTTTCACATTCCAAAAATCTAACCATATTTTCTAAAAAATGGCGGATGACATACCACTCTTCATTCTATTCGACATTAGTGAAGACGATGATTCTTCCTCAAGCGATAGTAGCTTATTCTTTTTTCCAAAATCTCATCGAGCAAGCCACACTAGAAGACACAGACACATCTAGAAAAAAGAAATTTGTCCGACGTGATCGAAAAGAAAGGCCACGAAACCCTTATGGCAGATTATTTTGTCGTGGAGCCCAAATTCAACGAAGAATTTTTTCGTCATAGATTTCGTATGTCGAAAATGTTGTTTTTACAAATTGTGAATGACGTGCAAGCGAATAACTCGTGGTTTCAAGAGGGCGTGGATGAGAGAATGAAGAAGAGTTTTACATCGTTGCAAAAAGTTATATCGACTATTAAACAACTTACAACCGGTAACCCTCCGAATGAGAATGACGAGTATTTAAATATGGCCGAAAGGACTTCCCGTGAGCGTCTATAATATTTTTGCAAAATGGTATGTAATTTATACGCTTCTGAGTTCTTACGTAGACCAACAAGCCATGACGCTTCGCTGTTGTACCAAGCTCATGAGGAGAAACATCACCTTCCTGGGATGTTGGGTAGTCTTGATTGTACACATTTTATTTGCAGAATGTGTCCAACAGAGTTGCGAGGCCAATATATGAGGGGGATCATAGGTACCCGACAATTATATCGAAGCGGTGGCCTCTTAAGATTTGTTGATTTGGCACATTTTTTGTGGTCAATCAGGTTCACAAAACGACATCAACGTGTTCGAACAATCTCCGTTATTTCTTACTCAATGAAATGGAACTGCACCAAAATTCCCATTTTACGTGAACAACCACTTGTACAAGCGTGAATACTATTTTACCGATGGAATCTATCCTACTTGGTCTGTGTTTGTGAAATCATTTCCGTATCCTCACACTGTGAAAGAAAAGAAGTTCAAGAGGCAACACGAGGCGGCAAGAAAAGACGTGGAACATACTTTTGGTGTTTTAAAGTCAAAACGGGGTATACTTAATCAACCAATGCGTGCTATGAGTGTAAAAAAGATTAGGTATGTCGTATATACGTGCATTATTAGACATAACATGATATTAAAAGACGACGAGAACGCGATTGCACTGGTACATATTCGGGATCCTCCAGTCGAGCCCGTTTTTGATGATCTCGTTTATAACGAGCTCATTGATGAAGATATGCATTAGAGACTAAAATATGATCTCGTAGAGCATCTTGGAGAATAAGATTTACCCTACCGTTTGGCGGATTCCGACGATGAATAATTAAATTAGTTTTAGTTTTAAAATGTCTTTTTTATATTTTAATATAATTTTTTTAACGTGTTGTCTTGTTTTTATATAAATGTAATTTTATTTATTTTAATTTAATTTAATGTCTTTTTTTTTAATTAAATGTAATTTTATTTTGTTTGAAATATGTTTTATTTATAATGCATTAATGCATAATTTATAGAATTACAAAAAAAAAAAAATCACTCCCTATGTGTTTGAGTATCCATAGTGTTTGAGTTTAACATAGGGAGTTGATATGACATGTGTTGATTGCCTAGGTGAAAAGTTTACCACTCTTCATGTATTTGACCACCCTTCCACTCTTAGAGCATTCGCAATGAATTTTTTATCCGCACCCATATATTTACACTAAAAACAACTATTTTTTCTCTGTTCTTTTCAATTAAATAATATTTTTTATACGTTTATCATTATATTTTCTCTCTCCCCACTCACAACCATTTCTAAAAATATTAAAAAATTTATAAGGTTTTCTCTTTTCAGATTTTTCCCCATATATTTACATATAAACAATAACTTCCCTATATATTTTCTCTCTATCCCACTTACAACCACTCAAAAACACTAACAATAATTCCTTGTAATATAACTAAACCCACTCACATATTTTTTAGAGTCATTATTGTGAATGCTTTTATGCGGCGTATAATATGTGGTTAGATGAGAGTAGACGTCAAGGTGGTTTGACCTTGACCATTTGAACATCAACCTTCCAAAAGTTTCACAATAATCATGATTATATATATATTTTCCAGACTGGCCTAAAAATAAAAGAATATATCAAGGTTTTTTTTTGAACGGCCGACAGAAATTTAATTCATTGTAGCAAGGCGCTACCACCATAATTACAACCAAGTTACATATACGCCAAGACATGTACCAACTCACCAGACAAACTCACCAGACAAACAAAATAAAATTATAAAAGATTTTTAACCAAAGCAACTAAAACGGCACCAATCTTCCCATGACAAATGCAACTCCTTTGAGCGATTTTTGACCCATAAGTATGCCGTTGCCTTAATTTCCTCCAAAACTTTAACGGGATTCGGGGAGCCTTGTCTAAAAATGACCTCATTCCTCATTCTCCAAATTCCCCAAAAGGTAACTAAAACAATCGCATATATGGCTTTTACCTTTTGCTTTGATGCTGAGCTAAACTTATGCAACTCCAAAAGATCTTTGACGTCGAAAGCAATTATTGGTGGTAACTTACACCAAGTTGCAATGTTCTGCCAAATGGTTTGCGCAAAATGGCAAGAGACGAACAAATGCTCACATGACTCATCATATTCATTGCATAGTGAACATCTTTGGTCTTGTACTGGGATATTGCGAGCCGCCAAAGCACACTTGGTTGGTAGTTTTTCCATTTCGGATCTCCATGCCACAATGGCCACTTTTTTTGGAACCCAATTATTCCACTCAAAAACCCTGCTTGGCCACTCTCTATACACCGTACTGAGAATATTTTTTATACCCGAAGCTGAAAAATACCCGGATGTATCATATTTCCAGCGCCATACATCTCGGCCAGCTCGAAGACGAAGGTTATCCATAAGCAGCAACAACTGTTGGAGCTGAGACGATTCTTCGGCAGTAAAATCCGATCGTGACCAGTCCCAATACAACTAAATGCCATTATCGAGACTTCCCATATCTACCCGATCGGCCACCACACACTCTTTCTCTTTTTCCAGCTTAAAAAGGTCAGGGAAACGAACATACAGCGGATCCGGTTCCAACCAGCAATCCAACCAAAATGAAATCAGGTTACCACTCGAGATAGACGCTGTAACAGCTCGATTCAGGTCAATATCCGTGTGAATAAGGACCTGCCGAATGCTGATAATGTTCTTCCATGGACCTGGCATCGAGGTTTTAACCGGGATATCCTTCCATGCTCTTGGAATATGATGAATTGCCCAAATTACTTTCCTCCATAAACCTTGTTTTTCTGTTTTGAACCTCCACCACCATTTTGCTAGCATTGCTAAATTAGCATCCCTAAGAGATCCAAAACCAAGCCCCCCAAATTCAACAGGAGCAATTGTTTTGTCCCAAGCAACCCAGTTCATTTTAGCTTTTTCTTCCGAACCCCCCCCCCCCCAAAAAAAAATACTCTACGGATTTTATCAAGGGACTCCAACACCTGAATTGGAGCTTTAAATAATGAGAAATAGTAAGTAGGGAGAGAGTTCAGTACCGATTTAATAAGGGTTATCCTACCCCCATACGATAACGACTTTGCTTTCCACAATGATAGACGGCTTCTAAATATATCCACTACCGTCTTCCAATTCCGTACCAGATTCATATTTGCCCCGACAAGTATACCAAGGTGCTTAAAAGGAAAGGAACCTTGCCTACAGCTGAGAGTATTCGCCATATTATTAACTTCTTGATCGCTTACACCAATACCATAAACACTACACTTTGCAAGATTTACTTTCAACCCCGAGACCATATAGAAGCATCTAAGGATCCGACGAAGATTATTAGAGTTTGCAATGGACCATTCTCCTACAAACATAACATCATCTGCATAGGCAAAATGAGAGAGAGGAGCACCTTCATTAGTGAGTCTAATGCCATGGAATAATCCGGTTGCTACTGCCGGTTTCATGAATCCAGTCAAAGCTTCCATAGTCAACACGAATAGAAACGGAGATAGTGGATCGCCCTGCCGAAGCCCACGAGAACAATCGAACTCCCTAGTAGGAGACCCATTTACTAGGACCGACGCTCTTGCTGAATATAGAGTAGCCATAACCCATGACCTCCATCGAGTTGGGAAGTTCATTTGTGCCAAAACAGAATTAAGAAATTGCCAATTAACAGAATCATATGCTTTATGAATGTCAATTTTGAAAAACATGCCTTTCTTTTTCGACTTCTTCATCCAGCTCATGATCTCATTAAGAATAAGAGGACCATCCATAATGTTTCTGCCTGCCAAGAAAGCCGACTGTTGTTCTGAAACCAACTTTCCCATCACCCATTTTAGTCGATTGACTAGCACTTTAGAAATCACTTTATTAATAAAACCAATTAAACTAATGGGTCTAAAATCAGTCGGACTCACCGGATCCTTGACCTTGGGAATTAGAGCAATAAAAGAGGAGGTGCAACTCTTATTTAAAAAGCCATCCGAATGGAATTTATCAAATAGCTTCAAAACGTCATCTTGCAACCCCGACCAACATCTTTTGACAAAGTTGAAGTTGAAGCCATCCGGCCCCGGAGCTTTATCCCCATCACATTCCCAAACAGCCGCCTTTATTTCGTTAATTGAGAAAGGTACCTCCAACATTTCTGCCTCTGCCTCGGATAAAGTAGCCAAGTTTGGAAAAACGAATTGCGGTCTAGCTACCATAGGCTCCGAAAATTGCTGACGAAAAAAATCATACAACGACTCCTTAACCGCCATTGGGTTCGTGACCCATTCCCCGTCAATTCTCAACCCATTAAGCCTATTAGTGCTTATATTAGAGTTTATGATGTGATGGAAACAAGCAGAGTTTTCATCCCCTTCAAGAGCCCATTTGGACCTAGATTTCTGACAAAGATCCAAATGCTTTAATCTGTCAAAATCTGCTATAAAATTCCTGCAACATGCTCTTTTTGATAACTCAACATCAGACAACTCTCTAACTTCCGCCAGTTTTTCAATATCAGTCATCCGTCTTTTTTTTCTATTGTACTCACCTTCCTTCCTCTGTTTTTCCGCTTTCAACCAGACCTTAATATTGTCTTTTAACCATCTAAGCTTAATGGCAAGGGCTAGATCTGCCGGACCTTCGAAGTGGAAAGACCCACATTTCTGCAATACATAACTTAGAAAACCAGGGAATTCAAACCAAGAGTTGAAGAATCTAAATGGGATATGACCATAATCCGATTGGCTCGTTGAGAGAACAATAGGCCTATGATCAGACACATCTCTATCCAAAGCCAGAACACTTGCATTAGGCCACCTTTCCATGAAACCCAGGCATACCAAGAACCGATCCAGCTTACTTAATTTTTTCCCATTATCAGACATGTATGTGAAGTTACCTCCCCCATATTATATTCAATCAACCCAGCTGACAAGATAAATTGATTGAAAGCCTCCGCATTTGCTTCAATGAACTCGGAGTTCATACGTTCATCACTATTCCGTACATCATTAAAATCGCCCATTAATAACCATAATCCTTGCAAGGAGTTCCGAATACCCAACAATTCTGTCCACACCCCTCTTCGACAAACGACATCATTCGGAGCATATATATTAATTATATTAATACTGCACCCGGTCTGGACAAGGAGACCCGACATAACAATATAATATCTATTCTGAATAAGGTTATCGCACCTGAATACTGTAGGACTCCATAAACAAGCCAATCCACCAGATCTGCCCTGCGAATTTACAACAGCAAGCTTGAATTCTGATCTTCCCCAAAACTGGTTAAAAACAAAAGATTCTGAATCTTGTAGCTTTGTCTCTTGCATAGCCAATAATTGACACCCATAACTCGTTCTTAAACCCCTTATCCACTCTGATTTACGTTGATTCCGAACACCTCTAAGATTTATGGATAAACAATTCATTGATTACCAGTGGGAACACCTTCGTCTGCAATCATCCTATCCGCGACAGCTTCAAATCCATTCAGGTTTATGCCCAGCATCGAGCCAACCTGTACAGTGTCTTCAACCTCCTTAGTATGCACTAAAACATTTTCCTCTAACAATACATCACTGCCCGAACAAGATTCATTATGATCCACGTTAAGCGGGGCTGACTGTCTCACATCCCCAGATACGTTAGTATTTACCTCTAGACTCTGCAACTCTTCAATCGTATTCTCTTCCTCACCGACAGGATTATTCAGATCCAGTGAATTACCAGGTTGCTCGTGGTTTTGGGAAAACAACTTTTGTGGAGGGCCTTGAGTAGATCCAGCTGATGGTGGACTTCTCACATGTCTGGGCCTCTTGCCAAGGTTTATAAGAGGAGATGGGCCATTAAGTCCACCATGTGAATATTGTCGGTCCAAACTATTGGAATTATTTAAGTCATTGTCCCCACCTACCTTATCATTAGAAATATTAAACTCATTGACCCCACCATTTGTCTCTTTGGTAACATGCACGTGTTCCTCCCCATAATTATTAGCATTAGAATCCCCAGGGCCTTGAAACAGCTTCCCTAACTTCCCATGCACACCTCGCACGTCTTCACCATAATCATGAGAAGAAACCGCTTCAGCTTCGTGAGACTTTTGACATCCCGGGGTCTCCTCATCTGCCACCGGTCCATTCTCCTGAACCGGAGTACCGGAACCATGGTTTTCCGGCGACGAAGGCTGAGGAGAGATAACATGATTTCCTGGTGGCTTTCCATTAACACAACCATCTCCTTCCAAATTTTGTCTGAGTTCACCTTCTTCCAAGTCGTCCATGAACTCATCCTCCTCGGAACCTAACTCCGAATCCGAAGAACAAGTGTCCGGATCATCATCAAACTTAGGACCCCAATTGACCGGAACTTCAGAGACCCATGCAACAATACTTTTATTCTTCCAAGCAATCACCACAGCTTCTTCAATCCTGGATTTCTGAGTTGTAAGAACTGTTACTGACCCAATTGAGTTATCCTCCACTTGCCAAGAGAAGTTGGACGGTTGAATAATACCTCCAAACAATCCCCCTATCTGGTCATAAAGAATGTTTTCTCTAATTAAAAATGGCACCCCAGTAATGCTTAGCTTCACAACCCGATTAAACGGAAAATCCTCACCCATCCATATGCTGAACTTCGAAAAAATTGTAGAAAACAATTTTGAGTGTGATTCCAATGATGAACTTGCTACTTCCTTACTACTCATAGTAATCAGTACTGTTAAACCACCCACATAGGACAAACCAAAGTCTCTAATACCATCATCCTCCATAATCCTTTTAATGTTGCATAATGACATGACATCCTTAGTTTGGCCAACAATAGATCTGCCAATGCAATGTAATGGATACAAAGATCCATTCCCATTCACAATTACTCTTTTCGTACCTTGATTTTTATCATCATTTCGACCATTAAGCTTATCAGCATAACTAACACCATCCCGGACAAACGCCGGACCCACCGGTTCCGGGACTGTCGGGTTATTCGCCATCGGATCTTTCCCATTCTGCTTCTTTTGACTATCTCCTTGCACATCGGACCCGGGGTTTATTTCCTTTTGTCTCCATACGCTCCGGCCCATACCATCCGTAGAATGGTTGAATCTCTTATGATTTTTATCATATTTTGCTAGTGACACCACAAGTTTAACATCGAACAACTTTACCATATTCATAGCCGCTAGTGTTTCTTGCATATTCTTTACCCCAACATACCGAACAAATCCGAAGCACCGACCTTTAGCATCCCTTTTCCTGGCTACGTAAACATCAGAGATGAAACCATGCGGTCTGAAAGCCCCCCAAAGATTGTTCCTTGTTACACGATCGGGTAAGTTTTGAATCAGAAACGTCCATTCCACACCATCTCCACGGTTTCTTTGATTTTTCCGGTATTGCATGTCTGACCATGGACCGCCATAATCCCCATCTCTCTCCATGGCGTTCAATGCTTGATCGAAAAATAATCAACCAAGAGACCCAAGAAGCGAATGGAACCAAACCAGCCTAGGTAGAATGAAAGGCCAGATCGGGATCAGCAAACAATAGTCGATCAGAAAGGCCTCGCACGCTACTCAGATCTAGATTTAGGACGTCGAGCAGTCTTGGCGGCTCTGGAAGAATCAAGTAGATGAAACGACCCCCACTGAAACAAAGAAAGTAAAAAAAATAAAAAACGGATCAAGCAAAACGGAACGCACCGACACAGACAGCGAATGGAAGAGAACAACAATCAAGATAGGATGGAAGTCAAGCCTGCAACACAAGCGGCCTCACATACTATCCCAATAGTTTCCTGCTTCGTCGAGCCGCCGGTAGCCGGAAAGAGAAAGGAGAGAGAAAGAAAGAATATATCAAGGTAGAATAATTAGTTAGCAATTGTTAATAAAGACATGTTTTGAGATTGGTATGTAAAACAAAGAAAAAATAGGTGTGGGCCTGTGGGGGAGGGGATGAACTAATTTGTCTCGACGCTCGACCCCAACCAGTCAAACAAAAACACCATTTTCCTGAGCTGAGCTGCAGGCAGACTGTTCTCCTCCTCACCCCCAAATTAAATTACTCTTATTATTTTATTCACCGAATCTTAAAGTTGCTGCTAAGCATTATTAACTAATTAATAATTATTAAAATATATAGGTATAGTATATTTTTGTTGCTTTGGATTCTTGGTGAAGATCGTGCCTGCCAGCCAGCTTTTCCCAAGAACGAAAATGGGTGCCATTCTCTCCTTTTACTAGAAAAAAAATTATCCTTTTTCTCTGACTTGGAAAGACACATTCCAACCCACAAGCAAAGATGATGAGGAGGCGGCCTTTGCTCTTTGTCTTTCTTATCTTGGCTCCAAGCTTCATCAATGGCGACACAGATCCGTCTGATGGTTTGTCTAATCTTTTTACATTTTTAGCTTTCAGGACATTCTGATTCATCTATTCTACAATTGTTCAAACAAACCCCCAATATGTTATTTGGTGGTTTCAGTCCAATCCAATGATAATGTTTAACACAATTCAGTACCAGACCAACTTGTTATATAGTTTAGTTATAGTTACAATAGATAGATTCCAGTCCAAAGGAAGATGATTTTCTAGATCACATTTAAGAAGATGTGTTTATGGTATGTGCAGCCTCTGCTCTGAGGGTCATGTACCAGGGGTTGAACTCCCCTTGGCAGTTGACCAAATGGACCTCAAATGCTGGGGATCCATGTGGAGACAATTGGAAAGGTGTTAAATGTTCAGCTTCAAGAGTCACAGAAATGTATGTATGCTTCCTTCCTGCATTCAACACATTACTCATACATAAATGCAAATCTTTACTTTTATTTCTCTGCTCTTGTTTCAGCAACCTATCTGGTCTTGGCCTCTCTGGTAATTTAGGGTATCAGCTTACAAGTTTGACTTCATTAACCAATTTGTAAGATTTCCTTTTTTCTTTTTTTTTCTCAAAGAAGAAATATTGTTCAATCTCTTCATACCATACATGCTTGACATTTGTGTTTGTGTGCAGCGATATAAGCAACAATAATCTTGGAAACCAGATACCTTATAACCTTCCTCCAAAGTTGCAGAGATTGTATGTTTTTCCCACTTGGGTTTTCATCATCTAGTTTGTTTCGATTTCTCATTGCACCCGTCTTGTAATGCAGAAACATAGCTGGATGTGGATTCAGTGGCAGCCTTCCATATTCCATATCACTAATGACTTCTCTAAAATACTTGTAACTGGTCTTTTTTTCAATTTGTTTCTTTCTTTCTTTTAGGCTATCATATAACGTATGATATATATCATTTTTCTTTTGTTGTTCTGGCCAGAAATGCTGCTCGCAATCAACTAATTGGCGATTTGCCAGATATGTTTGGAAAACTTTCAGATTTATCCAAATTGTAATGCTTCCATATCCCAAGTCGAGGAATATTTTTTTTATCTTAGGGAAAAGGCAATTAACATTATGTTATGCTTCAGGGATCTATCTTTTAATTCTTTAACGGGTGATCTTCCTGAAAGCTTCAGCTCACTGTCCAGTGCAACCGATATGTAAGTTTAAATTAATGATTGATCACTATTTGTAATACATGGTACATAGAAACCTTAAGGCCCATCTATATACCGTGGGACCAGGCCAACAATACAAAATACAGTAAAGTAAACCTTAACTACACAAAGTAGGTCTTTTATCAAAGAAAAACAAATCATCAGGCTGGTATTCAGATATTGCATTATTCCTTATTTTAATGCAGGTCTTTACAAAACAACCAGTTTACAGGAACTATCAATGTCCTTGCTGATCTTCCCCTTAAACACCTGTGAGTAATACAATCCACTCTTTAAACCAAATCATTTGGTTTCTGTATATCAAACATATTATCTTGCTTACCTTTCTGTTTTACAGGAATGTTGCCAATAACAAGTTCAGTGGATGGGTTCCTAGTCAATTAAAAAACATAGATCTGCAGTAAGTTTCTGGTTTTAAAAGCTATAATATATGTAATATCCAACTTAAATGTTGAATATATAATTTGCATGACAGAAAGGACGGTAACTCATGGAACTCAGGGAACGCACCCCCACCTCCACCGGGAACACCAGCAGCTGGTCGAAACCGCCAACCGAGCGCCAACAGGAGCCCACCTACAAATAATTCTAGTGATGGTGGCAAGAAATCTGGGGTCGGTGGTGGAGCTATTGCTGGTATTGTGATATCCGTTTTGGTTGTTGGTGCTGTCATTGCATTCTTTTTGTTAAAAAAAAGATCCAAAAAAGCGCATACTGACATTGAAAAAACGGACAACCAGCCTTTTACTCCCCTTGCCTCACAGCCACAGGGAGTTCAAGGTACAAAACTGGGATACCTGAACTACATCCATTTTTAGTGAAATCCATATATATTTCTTCTTTCTTGATATTTTTTGTGCGTATCTTTATGCTATGTTGCATTGTTTTATCAGAAATGAAATCTGTTCAAGCTTCCTCAAATGAAAACATAAAATCATTTGAAGTTCCGGCTGCAATTAGTCTTAAACCACCACCAATGGAACGCCATAAATCATTTGATGATGATGATTTCTCAGCAAAACCTGCGGTCCCCAAGAAGAAAAGTGTAGCTCCTACAAACGTCATATCATATTCAATAGCAGATCTTCAAATAGCGACGGATAGCTTTAGTGCCGATAACCTTGTTGGCGAGGGGTCCACTGGACGTGTTTTCCGTGCTCAGTTTGAAGATGGAAAGGTATTATATTTTGTTAATGAATGAGCATGACTTCTGGTTTCTCATTATCATCTAACCTAAACTCATTTATTTGTAGGTGGTTGCTATAAAGAAGATAAATTCATCAGCTCTAAGTGGTGATATGTCAGAAAATTTCATTGATATAGTTTCAGATATATCACGGTTACGCCACCCGAATGTGACAGAACTTGTCGGGTATTGCTGTGAGCATGGGCAGCACCTACTGGTTTACGAGTTTATTAAAAATGGTTCACTCTATGATTTCCTGCACCTAGCAGATGAATACAACAGCAAGCCATTAACATGGAATAACCGCGTGAAGATTGCTTTAGGCGCAGCACGTGCATTGGAGTAAGTCGGATATATCGTGCCTGTAAATTTAGTTTTTGTCCATGTTTTCACATAATTTTCTTCCTCCAGATATCTGCATGAAGTATGCTCACCATCCGTTATTCATAAAAGTATAAAATCTGCCAACATTTTGCTGGACTCAGAGCTTAACCCTCACATTTCCGACTGTGGTTTAGCAAGCCTTGTTCCAGATGCAGATCAGGTATGGTATTATAGTTGGTCTGTTTGCGAATACCCATTGTTATGCGACTTTTATCTTGTTGCAGGAATTGGATAATAGTGCCCCGGAGGTTTCGATGTCTGGTCAGTACACAGTAAAAAGTGATGTCTTTGGATTTGGTGTCACCATGTTGGAACTGCTCACAGGAAGAAAACCATTTGATAGGTAAAAGCTGCGTGCCAAATTCTAGCAACGTTTATTATGGGATAAGAAACTGGTTTTTATATTACATGACATGTATTTCATGTGTACAGCTCAAGGACAAGATCTGAGCAATCATTAGTCCGATGGGCAACGCCTCAGCTTCACGACATTGATGCCCTTGCTAAGATGGTTGATCCTGCACTGAAAGGACTTTATCCAGTTAAATCTCTCTCGAGGTTTGCGGATGTAATTGCTCTCTGTGTGCAGGTAAGGTTTAAATTTGCAACTTGAGCTCTTTGAGATATTATTAGACGACTGATTGTGGGTTAATTGTCAGCCGGAGCCTGAGTTCCGACCACCCATGTCAGAAGTGGTGGAAGCATTGGTTAGACTTGTGCAGAGGACAGACATGAGCAAGAGAACAGTTGGTAATGATGCGCGTCACGACAACCAGGAGTCGTATGAACCTTGAACGTAATTTATTTCCCGGTCTCTTCTATTTGTATTGTGGAATTTATTTGTTGGTCTCTTGTATTTTATTTGTATTGTGTTGTTTGTAAAGGAAATGATGTTTGGACATTGGAATCTGACTAGGAGATTTGCTTTGTTTTTGGGGTTACTTTATATGCCACATGAGGGACGTTCTTGATCAAAGTGATTAAATTCATATATATTTTTCAAAACCTAAATGTGAATGGAGACAAAACTAGTTCACTTCACTTCAATTTGATCTGATCTGGTGATATGGATTTCGGTCTCACATGTAAAAAGGATTATTGGGAAATAAAGAAAAAAAGTCTTTGAAGTTTTTTAAATATATTAAATGTCGAAACAAAAATATATTTATATACTTTATATAATAGCTTAGAGACTTGTATAAATGTTGAAGAATTTAATTGAAAGACGGGTTGTAAAAGAAACTAGCAAACTCAATATGTTTACTAGAAAAGAATGAGTTCACTTATGCAATCTGCTTAGACTTCAAAAGTACAAAAAATGAAGCGAAGTATGAGGCTCTATTGGCAGGGTTGCGCATCGTCGACAAGCTAGGAGCCTGCCATTTACAGGCTCATATCGATTCAACGTTAGTGATGGGTCATATCAACGGGAGCAACAACTATAAGGACGCAACCATGATTCTTTACCTTAACCAGGTTTAAGAGCTCATGTGGTGGTTGGCTTCTTGAAAAGTTATCCACATAAAAAAAAACAAGCGTGCAAATGCGCTCAACAAGATGGCATTTGTCGACTTCAATCATCTAGAAAAAGAGGTACGAATCAAGGTTCTAAATACTCCTTCTGTCATGTAGGCGGGGCGTCATTTTAATGGGGATAACTCCCTCGCGGATGCAGAAGAACTTCTGCCTCTAGTCATGAAGGATGTGCGAGGCTTCCGTCCCATGTGGAAATATCCTAGGACTCTACGCGGAAGAATACCAGCTCGTCCTAAAGGTCAGCTTATAGAAGACATTAAACATCTCTTAAGTCGGATTAATATGCAGGGCCTTACAACAAATTTCAAAGCGAGTCATCTGCACAACTCCCATCGCGTTTAGCTGTGAGATGTGCACAATGTAATGGGTTAACAGGTTGGCAAAAAACTTGGTGATCAGCAACCGAAAATTTTCGGCAAGGAAGAACTTCAAGTATAATGCTATCTTGATAGGTGGAGGCTTCGAGAAAGAACATCAAGCTCCTCAGGTTTCCAATTGGTCTAGATCTGCTAGACGATTTAAGGTGATGCTTTAAGACCATCATTTTGATTTCTAGTTCCAGATTCCAAGATGTGACCATTTTTTGAAGAAAAAAAACTTGAAAAACGGATGAAGATCTGGGTTTTTGGGAGAGAAAAGAAAGAAGAGTGTGACAAGTGTAACGTTCCGTATTTTTCTTCCTTTTTCCATTTTATTTCAATATTTTGTAATTTAAGACTTGACCATAATAGAAATCATATTTTATACTAACCTTGTTCAAATCATACTTACACGATACGTAATCGATCACGAAATACGCGTTATATACAAAACCGAGACATACAACGAGTCTACTTTATTTTCATAATATTGTTCAAACATGTTTATACATTACACATACTTGCATACCCCTTAAAATACTCAAAACATGCTTAATTATGAGTTTCTAGCATAAAATAATGGAATTATCAAACTCTAGGGGTCAAACTGCAAATTCTAGAAAGTTTGGTAAATTCTGCAGGTGGCGCACGACTATGCAACTGATGTGCATGACCATGCATACTGCGATCCGTATGATCGCGCACCTGATGTGCACCACCCTGCGTTCCTTGATCCGCACGACTGTGCACCTGATCAGTACGGCCGTGCAAAAGCACCAGGTATGGCAGAATGTTTACAAGCTAACGAATTTTGATTCCTTTCCTTCCTTTCAACCCCCAACTACATCATTTAACACCCAAACCCTAATCCCAAGTCCCAACTATAAATGCAACCCCTTACCACCTCCTAAACACTTTCCATACCCCAAACGCTCTCTCTAACACTCTCAAATCTCTGCATTTATCGACTTTGGGCAAATTCATCCAAGTTCAAAACAGTGAGTTTTTAGTTTGTTTCTTTACTTTTCTTCATGTTTTTCTTCTACTCCTTCTTTGGAACACATCTAGAATGTTACCACAAGTTTAGCATGGTAAACTAAGATGGAACATCACCATATTTGAGGTCCAAAGTAGAGGTGCACAAACCGGTTAATTTTAATAACCGGATCGGTTAACCGGTTATACCGGTTAATTTGACTTTTTGACTTTAACCGGTTAATGCTTTAACCGGTTATTACTTTAACCGGTTATTTTTTTAACTGGTCCGGTTAATTACTTTAACCGGTTCGGTTATTTAACCGGTTATTTTCGGTTAAAAACCGGTTTTTTTTGCCTTTTTTTTGAATTTTTCGGTTAACCAGTCTATCGGTTAAAAAACCGGTTTAAAAAAACCGGTTAATAACCGGTTATTATACTAAAAACTTGTAACCGGTTACTAACCTACGGTTAAATAACCGGCTGGACCGGTTATTCCTAAATCGGTTATTAACCGGTTACGGTTTCGGTTAATAACCGGTTACGGTTAATTAACCGGTTATTTTGTGCACCTCTAGTCCAAAGTAGGATATATTTTTTGTTTTTAACAACTTTCAAAACAAGGTTCATACTTGTTTCTTAGATTTCTATGCACCAAACCAAGTTGCCAACAAATCTATTGTTGGGAGACTTGAGTTGAGGTATGAAATCATAAACTTAAAGGTTCATAACCTCATTTACTTGATGTTCCAAAGGTTCCAAGTTACCTACAAGTGTTGAAACTATCCAAGCCCACAACCTTCAATGTTGTCAGACTTGTGTTTCGGTTGGGTGTGAACAATGGAAACCTTGGCTTTCCAACTATGATTCCACATACTTCAATTGTTTATTTCATTAGCTAGGCATTTCATCTAAGTCATCACGTAAGCTTCCAAGTAATCAAAGTGAGCCAACCCCACCTCGTCTTCAACATTTGACATGTTGGGTATGTACATGTTGGGTTGTTCTTAGGGATGGCAATGGGTCGGGTTTGGGACGGGTTTAGGTAACCCCAACCCCAAACCTGGTTAGATAAGCTTATCCTAAACCCGACCCAAAACCTGTCGGGTTTCTAGCGGGTCAATACCCATCGAGTATACCCGCGGATTTTGGGTAAACCCGTTAATTTAAAAGGCTTACGCGTTGGGTATATCCGACCCAAAACCCAGAGAGTAACATTACTAACCAGTTACATTTAGTATTATCGCCATAAAAATATATCAAATAACTACAATGTATACCGAAATAAAATACATTTACGTATAAAAATTGGATGTATCATATATATGCATATTTAGTAATATTAAAGAAAGAGTAAATTGCAAAAATCATGCATGAGGTTTAGATATGTTTGTCATTTTCATCCAAAACAACTTTTTTGTACCATATAGTCCTTCACTTTTGGGAATTTTTGCCATTTTCATCCGAACGTTTGATTTTTTTTTGCCAAAATCGTCCTTGAGATTTGGGATTTTTTTACCATTTTCATCCAAATGTTTAATAGAAAAAATAAAGCAAATTAGATGTTTGGATGAAAATGGAAAAAACTTTCAAAGGTGAAGGACTATATTGTACAAAAAAGTTGTTTTGGATGAAAATGACAAACATGCCCAAACCTCAGGGACGATTTTGGCAATTTACTCTTAAAGAAATTATATCGAGTATACAATCGGGTAAACATGTACACTTTATCGGGTAATTGGGTCAGGTAAACGGGTGTATTACCAAATCCCAAACCCGTGAAAAAAATAAAAACTCTTCCCAATCCCGATTAACCGACCCCAAACCCGTCCCAAATGTGTCAGGTTTCGGGTTTACCCATCGGGTTCGGGTTCGGGTTCGATTGTCATCCCTAGTTGTTCTTATTTGGCTACTTAGTGACTTAGATACTTTTAAGTTACATTCTTATTCATATTCATGACCAACCGAAATCATCAACTAAGTTGATGATTTTGTGCTTTGGTGAATCCATATAATGAGGTTAATGGATGGAATTCATCGTACATCCATACATGACTACTTATACTAACATATACATACGTAATATACTTAAAACCGAACCCTAAATTCAACCAATTCATGGTTGAAAGATATGAGTTTTGGTGATCATCATCCTAGTTCTTGATTCCTCATTCCGAGTTCTAATGGGTGATTTGGTATCCATGAAAACACACTAGAACCAAGTGTCCGAATGAGTGTCTAGACAAGATGTATTTTATACAGTATCATACGTTCCTCTTATAATTCTTAAATCCCGAATTTAACTCATAATCAAACTCCATCGAATCACACACCTTCGTTTCCCATTGTAGGATAACTTTGGTCTTCCAACCATCCCATTTATATCAACTCATGTTTGGAAGCTTTAGCAAACTGTGAGTATACTTGGCCCTTTTTATGCTTTAATGCACTTTTGTGTGTAACATGTATAATCTATCAAAATTCACAATGCACACAATCAATCATATTCAATCACTCAATCCACCAAGCATGCTATTTGTTATGCTTAGGTTGTTCATGCTAGAAAACACTCATGCACTCTATTTGTCATTAACTTAGCTAGACCACCTTAACAAATATAGCGCTATAAGAGTAGCACACCACCCGTTTGTGGGGTATTATTAATTATTCAATGAAATTTTATGGTCTTGTTCACTTGGTGATGAGGGATGCACATTATTCAGTGGACACAAGGGTTTGACCTATAGTTATGCATGTTAGATTGGAGACTTTTCTTATGATATGCTATGTAAACCAAACTTGTATGCCCACCGACCATTATGTGTTGACGAATTATTTTAATACATGTCGCAGGAATTTACCCTTGATGAAATGAAGAAATTGGTTAGGGTGAACTAGATATGCACCCAAATTTTTATGTTATGTATTTCCTTGTTTCATTATGTTCAAAGTTGCCAAAATTGTCGTATTTTCCTTTCAAGACTATGTACTTCCATTTAGAATGAAATGGAATATTGCTATTTAATTTATTGTCATATTTAGCAAGTTATGAAGTCTCGAGCAATCTATTTCGTCCCATCTCGATGTTTCCATCATCAGTTGGGGTATGACAAGAAGAAACTTGAAATAATGAGGGATTGGAACCGTTCCTCCTTCTTTTATACCCATCGCATTCAATGTAATGGTGAAACGTGTGCACTCGAGTACCCTAAGAGTCCAATTGGAGGCACATCATGCGGGAAACAGAAATGACGTCCCAACTGAGGCATTTGGCCTTCACGCGCCTGCAAAATGCGAAAATCATGCTGATGGGACGTGTGTCATGCGGCGGTATAGTGGCATGCATCCCATCAGTCTCACTAATCTTATCCTATAGAAATCTTTTCAAAATTTAAACACCGGCTCGCCGTCCACAAGAAAACAATCCGCAACCAAAGGATGAAAATAAACAACTGCCTTTTCAACTGCGGATCTCCGCCAGCACAACATATGTAACACCCTTGTTATTATCTTAAGGTTTTCGTATAGTTTACGAAAACAAACATGTAATTTTGATAAATAAGGTTAGTTAAAACTTTTACAATTTAAAAGTATATACAACTTAATGTAATTGAATTCGTCGTTTAAAAGATACGACGAAACGCCGCGCGGAAGCTTGAATTTTATCGTGTTCGGTTCCTCATAGAGCTTGATCTTCATCCGGGCACTCTTGACATTCACCTATGATCAAAACCAACTTAAAAGTTAGTTTTGATAGTTAAATAACAAGTTTAAACAAGTTATGTGGGTCAAACAAACAAAATTAAACAATTTTGGGATTCAGGGGGGGCTAGACGCCCCACCTAGCCCTTTTTTTACAGCAAGTTCCTTTATTATTGCTGCACTTTGCCCAGCTACGAAAATT
>JARYGA010060281.1:40598-84604 GCA_030545235.1 Helianthus tuberosus
TTTAAAGTCAAAACGGGGTATACTTAATCAACCAATGCGTGCTATGAGTGTAAAAAAGATTAGGTATGTCGTATATACGTGCATTATTAGACATAACATGATATTAAAAGACGACGAGAACGCGATTGCACTGGTACATATTCGGGATCCTCCAGTCGAGCCCGTTTTTGATGATCTCGTTTATAACGAGCTCATTGATGAAGATATGCATTAGAGACTAAAATATGATCTCGTAGAGCATCTTGGAGAATAAGATTTACCCTACCGTTTGGCGGATTCCGACGATGAATAATTAAATTAGTTTTAGTTTTAAAATGTCTTTTTTATATTTTAATATAATTTTTTTAACGTGTTGTCTTGTTTTTATATAAATGTAATTTTATTTATTTTAATTTAATTTAATGTCTTTTTTTTTAATTAAATGTAATTTTATTTTGTTTGAAATATGTTTTATTTATAATGCATTAATGCATAATTTATAGAATTACAAAAAAAAAAAAATCACTCCCTATGTGTTTGAGTATCCATAGTGTTTGAGTTTAACATAGGGAGTTGATATGACATGTGTTGATTGCCTAGGTGAAAAGTTTACCACTCTTCATGTATTTGACCACCCTTCCACTCTTAGAGCATTCGCAATGAATTTTTTATCCGCACCCATATATTTACACTAAAAACAACTATTTTTTCTCTGTTCTTTTCAATTAAATAATATTTTTTATACGTTTATCATTATATTTTCTCTCTCCCCACTCACAACCATTTCTAAAAATATTAAAAAATTTATAAGGTTTTCTCTTTTCAGATTTTTCCCCATATATTTACATATAAACAATAACTTCCCTATATATTTTCTCTCTATCCCACTTACAACCACTCAAAAACACTAACAATAATTCCTTGTAATATAACTAAACCCACTCACATATTTTTTAGAGTCATTATTGTGAATGCTTTTATGCGGCGTATAATATGTGGTTAGATGAGAGTAGACGTCAAGGTGGTTTGACCTTGACCATTTGAACATCAACCTTCCAAAAGTTTCACAATAATCATGATTATATATATATTTTCCAGACTGGCCTAAAAATAAAAGAATATATCAAGGTTTTTTTTTGAACGGCCGACAGAAATTTAATTCATTGTAGCAAGGCGCTACCACCATAATTACAACCAAGTTACATATACGCCAAGACATGTACCAACTCACCAGACAAACTCACCAGACAAACAAAATAAAATTATAAAAGATTTTTAACCAAAGCAACTAAAACGGCACCAATCTTCCCATGACAAATGCAACTCCTTTGAGCGATTTTTGACCCATAAGTATGCCGTTGCCTTAATTTCCTCCAAAACTTTAACGGGATTCGGGGAGCCTTGTCTAAAAATGACCTCATTCCTCATTCTCCAAATTCCCCAAAAGGTAACTAAAACAATCGCATATATGGCTTTTACCTTTTGCTTTGATGCTGAGCTAAACTTATGCAACTCCAAAAGATCTTTGACGTCGAAAGCAATTATTGGTGGTAACTTACACCAAGTTGCAATGTTCTGCCAAATGGTTTGCGCAAAATGGCAAGAGACGAACAAATGCTCACATGACTCATCATATTCATTGCATAGTGAACATCTTTGGTCTTGTACTGGGATATTGCGAGCCGCCAAAGCACACTTGGTTGGTAGTTTTTCCATTTCGGATCTCCATGCCACAATGGCCACTTTTTTTGGAACCCAATTATTCCACTCAAAAACCCTGCTTGGCCACTCTCTATACACCGTACTGAGAATATTTTTTATACCCGAAGCTGAAAAATACCCGGATGTATCATATTTCCAGCGCCATACATCTCGGCCAGCTCGAAGACGAAGGTTATCCATAAGCAGCAACAACTGTTGGAGCTGAGACGATTCTTCGGCAGTAAAATCCGATCGTGACCAGTCCCAATACAACTAAATGCCATTATCGAGACTTCCCATATCTACCCGATCGGCCACCACACACTCTTTCTCTTTTTCCAGCTTAAAAAGGTCAGGGAAACGAACATACAGCGGATCCGGTTCCAACCAGCAATCCAACCAAAATGAAATCAGGTTACCACTCGAGATAGACGCTGTAACAGCTCGATTCAGGTCAATATCCGTGTGAATAAGGACCTGCCGAATGCTGATAATGTTCTTCCATGGACCTGGCATCGAGGTTTTAACCGGGATATCCTTCCATGCTCTTGGAATATGATGAATTGCCCAAATTACTTTCCTCCATAAACCTTGTTTTTCTGTTTTGAACCTCCACCACCATTTTGCTAGCATTGCTAAATTAGCATCCCTAAGAGATCCAAAACCAAGCCCCCCAAATTCAACAGGAGCAATTGTTTTGTCCCAAGCAACCCAGTTCATTTTAGCTTTTTCTTCCGAACCCCCCCCCCCCCAAAAAAAAATACTCTACGGATTTTATCAAGGGACTCCAACACCTGAATTGGAGCTTTAAATAATGAGAAATAGTAAGTAGGGAGAGAGTTCAGTACCGATTTAATAAGGGTTATCCTACCCCCATACGATAACGACTTTGCTTTCCACAATGATAGACGGCTTCTAAATATATCCACTACCGTCTTCCAATTCCGTACCAGATTCATATTTGCCCCGACAAGTATACCAAGGTGCTTAAAAGGAAAGGAACCTTGCCTACAGCTGAGAGTATTCGCCATATTATTAACTTCTTGATCGCTTACACCAATACCATAAACACTACACTTTGCAAGATTTACTTTCAACCCCGAGACCATATAGAAGCATCTAAGGATCCGACGAAGATTATTAGAGTTTGCAATGGACCATTCTCCTACAAACATAACATCATCTGCATAGGCAAAATGAGAGAGAGGAGCACCTTCATTAGTGAGTCTAATGCCATGGAATAATCCGGTTGCTACTGCCGGTTTCATGAATCCAGTCAAAGCTTCCATAGTCAACACGAATAGAAACGGAGATAGTGGATCGCCCTGCCGAAGCCCACGAGAACAATCGAACTCCCTAGTAGGAGACCCATTTACTAGGACCGACGCTCTTGCTGAATATAGAGTAGCCATAACCCATGACCTCCATCGAGTTGGGAAGTTCATTTGTGCCAAAACAGAATTAAGAAATTGCCAATTAACAGAATCATATGCTTTATGAATGTCAATTTTGAAAAACATGCCTTTCTTTTTCGACTTCTTCATCCAGCTCATGATCTCATTAAGAATAAGAGGACCATCCATAATGTTTCTGCCTGCCAAGAAAGCCGACTGTTGTTCTGAAACCAACTTTCCCATCACCCATTTTAGTCGATTGACTAGCACTTTAGAAATCACTTTATTAATAAAACCAATTAAACTAATGGGTCTAAAATCAGTCGGACTCACCGGATCCTTGACCTTGGGAATTAGAGCAATAAAAGAGGAGGTGCAACTCTTATTTAAAAAGCCATCCGAATGGAATTTATCAAATAGCTTCAAAACGTCATCTTGCAACCCCGACCAACATCTTTTGACAAAGTTGAAGTTGAAGCCATCCGGCCCCGGAGCTTTATCCCCATCACATTCCCAAACAGCCGCCTTTATTTCGTTAATTGAGAAAGGTACCTCCAACATTTCTGCCTCTGCCTCGGATAAAGTAGCCAAGTTTGGAAAAACGAATTGCGGTCTAGCTACCATAGGCTCCGAAAATTGCTGACGAAAAAAATCATACAACGACTCCTTAACCGCCATTGGGTTCGTGACCCATTCCCCGTCAATTCTCAACCCATTAAGCCTATTAGTGCTTATATTAGAGTTTATGATGTGATGGAAACAAGCAGAGTTTTCATCCCCTTCAAGAGCCCATTTGGACCTAGATTTCTGACAAAGATCCAAATGCTTTAATCTGTCAAAATCTGCTATAAAATTCCTGCAACATGCTCTTTTTGATAACTCAACATCAGACAACTCTCTAACTTCCGCCAGTTTTTCAATATCAGTCATCCGTCTTTTTTTTCTATTGTACTCACCTTCCTTCCTCTGTTTTTCCGCTTTCAACCAGACCTTAATATTGTCTTTTAACCATCTAAGCTTAATGGCAAGGGCTAGATCTGCCGGACCTTCGAAGTGGAAAGACCCACATTTCTGCAATACATAACTTAGAAAACCAGGGAATTCAAACCAAGAGTTGAAGAATCTAAATGGGATATGACCATAATCCGATTGGCTCGTTGAGAGAACAATAGGCCTATGATCAGACACATCTCTATCCAAAGCCAGAACACTTGCATTAGGCCACCTTTCCATGAAACCCAGGCATACCAAGAACCGATCCAGCTTACTTAATTTTTTCCCATTATCAGACATGTATGTGAAGTTACCTCCCCCATATTATATTCAATCAACCCAGCTGACAAGATAAATTGATTGAAAGCCTCCGCATTTGCTTCAATGAACTCGGAGTTCATACGTTCATCACTATTCCGTACATCATTAAAATCGCCCATTAATAACCATAATCCTTGCAAGGAGTTCCGAATACCCAACAATTCTGTCCACACCCCTCTTCGACAAACGACATCATTCGGAGCATATATATTAATTATATTAATACTGCACCCGGTCTGGACAAGGAGACCCGACATAACAATATAATATCTATTCTGAATAAGGTTATCGCACCTGAATACTGTAGGACTCCATAAACAAGCCAATCCACCAGATCTGCCCTGCGAATTTACAACAGCAAGCTTGAATTCTGATCTTCCCCAAAACTGGTTAAAAACAAAAGATTCTGAATCTTGTAGCTTTGTCTCTTGCATAGCCAATAATTGACACCCATAACTCGTTCTTAAACCCCTTATCCACTCCGATTTACGTTGATTCCGAACACCTCTAAGATTTATGGATAAACAATTCATTGATTACCAGTGGGAACACCTTCGTCTGCAATCATCCTATCCGCGACAGCTTCAAATCCATTCAGGTTTATGCCCAGCATCGAGCCAACCTGTACAGTGTCTTCAACCTCCTTAGTATGCACTAAAACATTTTCCTCTAACAATACATCACTGCCCGAACAAGATTCATTATGATCCACGTTAAGCGGGGCTGACTGTCTCACATCCCCAGATACGTTAGTATTTACCTCTAGACTCTGCAACTCTTCAATCGTATTCTCTTCCTCACCGACAGGATTATTCAGATCCAGTGAATTACCAGGTTGCTCGTGGTTTTGGGAAAACAACTTTTGTGGAGGGCCTTGAGTAGATCCAGCTGATGGTGGACTTCTCACATGTCTGGGCCTCTTGCCAAGGTTTATAAGAGGAGATGGGCCATTAAGTCCACCATGTGAATATTGTCGGTCCAAACTATTGGAATTATTTAAGTCATTGTCCCCACCTACCTTATCATTAGAAATATTAAACTCATTGACCCCACCATTTGTCTCTTTGGTAACATGCACGTGTTCCTCCCCATAATTATTAGCATTAGAATCCCCAGGGCCTTGAAACAGCTTCCCTAACTTCCCATGCACACCTCGCACGTCTTCACCATAATCATGAGAAGAAACCGCTTCAGCTTCGTGAGACTTTTGACATCCCGGGGTCTCCTCATCTGCCACCGGTCCATTCTCCTGAACCGGAGTACCGGAACCATGGTTTTCCGGCGACGAAGGCTGAGGAGAGATAACATGATTTCCTGGTGGCTTTCCATTAACACAACCATCTCCTTCCAAATTTTGTCTGAGTTCACCTTCTTCCAAGTCGTCCATGAACTCATCCTCCTCGGAACCTAACTCCGAATCCGAAGAACAAGTGTCCGGATCATCATCAAACTTAGGACCCCAATTGACCGGAACTTCAGAGACCCATGCAACAATACTTTTATTCTTCCAAGCAATCACCACAGCTTCTTCAATCCTGGATTTCTGAGTTGTAAGAACTGTTACTGACCCAATTGAGTTATCCTCCACTTGCCAAGAGAAGTTGGACGGTTGAATAATACCTCCAAACAATCCCCCTATCTGGTCATAAAGAATGTTTTCTCTAATTAAAAATGGCACCCCAGTAATGCTTAGCTTCACAACCCGATTAAACGGAAAATCCTCACCCATCCATATGCTGAACTTCGAAAAAATTGTAGAAAACAATTTTGAGTGTGATTCCAATGATGAACTTGCTACTTCCTTACTACTCATAGTAATCAGTACTGTTAAACCACCCACATAGGACAAACCAAAGTCTCTAATACCATCATCCTCCATAATCCTTTTAATGTTGCATAATGACATGACATCCTTAGTTTGGCCAACAATAGATCTGCCAATGCAATGTAATGGATACAAAGATCCATTCCCATTCACAATTACTCTTTTCGTACCTTGATTTTTATCATCATTTCGACCATTAAGCTTATCAGCATAACTAACACCATCCCGGACAAACGCCGGACCCACCGGTTCCGGGACTGTCGGGTTATTCGCCATCGGATCTTTCCCATTCTGCTTCTTTTGACTATCTCCTTGCACATCGGACCCGGGGTTTATTTCCTTTTGTCTCCATACGCTCCGGCCCATACCATCCGTAGAATGGTTGAATCTCTTATGATTTTTATCATATTTTGCTAGTGACACCACAAGTTTAACATCGAACAACTTTACCATATTCATAGCCGCTAGTGTTTCTTGCATATTCTTTACCCCAACATACCGAACAAATCCGAAGCACCGACCTTTAGCATCCCTTTTCCTGGCTACGTAAACATCAGAGATGAAACCATGCGGTCTGAAAGCCCCCCAAAGATTGTTCCTTGTTACACGATCGGGTAAGTTTTGAATCAGAAACGTCCATTCCACACCATCTCCACGGTTTCTTTGATTTTTCCGGTATTGCATGTCTGACCATGGACCGCCATAATCCCCATCTCTCTCCATGGCGTTCAATGCTTGATCGAAAAATAATCAACCAAGAGACCCAAGAAGCGAATGGAACCAAACCAGCCTAGGTAGAATGAAAGGCCAGATCGGGATCAGCAAACAATAGTCGATCAGAAAGGCCTCGCACGCTACTCAGATCTAGATTTAGGACGTCGAGCAGTCTTGGCGGCTCTGGAAGAATCAAGTAGATGAAACGACCCCCACTGAAACAAAGAAAGTAAAAAAAATAAAAAACGGATCAAGCAAAACGGAACGCACCGACACAGACAGCGAATGGAAGAGAACAACAATCAAGATAGGATGGAAGTCAAGCCTGCAACACAAGCGGCCTCACATACTATCCCAATAGTTTCCTGCTTCGTCGAGCCGCCGGTAGCCGGAAAGAGAAAGGAGAGAGAAAGAAAGAATATATCAAGGTAGAATAATTAGTTAGCAATTGTTAATAAAGACATGTTTTGAGATTGGTATGTAAAACAAAGAAAAAATAGGTGTGGGCCTGTGGGGGAGGGGATGAACTAATTTGTCTCGACGCTCGACCCCAACCAGTCAAACAAAAACACCATTTTCCTGAGCTGAGCTGCAGGCAGACTGTTCTCCTCCTCACCCCCAAATTAAATTACTCTTATTATTTTATTCACCGAATCTTAAAGTTGCTGCTAAGCATTATTAACTAATTAATAATTATTAAAATATATAGGTATAGTATATTTTTGTTGCTTTGGATTCTTGGTGAAGATCGTGCCTGCCAGCCAGCTTTTCCCAAGAACGAAAATGGGTGCCATTCTCTCCTTTTACTAGAAAAAAAATTATCCTTTTTCTCTGACTTGGAAAGACACATTCCAACCCACAAGCAAAGATGATGAGGAGGCGGCCTTTGCTCTTTGTCTTTCTTATCTTGGCTCCAAGCTTCATCAATGGCGACACAGATCCGTCTGATGGTTTGTCTAATCTTTTTACATTTTTAGCTTTCAGGACATTCTGATTCATCTATTCTACAATTGTTCAAACAAACCCCCAATATGTTATTTGGTGGTTTCAGTCCAATCCAATGATAATGTTTAACACAATTCAGTACCAGACCAACTTGTTATATAGTTTAGTTATAGTTACAATAGATAGATTCCAGTCCAAAGGAAGATGATTTTCTAGATCACATTTAAGAAGATGTGTTTATGGTATGTGCAGCCTCTGCTCTGAGGGTCATGTACCAGGGGTTGAACTCCCCTTGGCAGTTGACCAAATGGACCTCAAATGCTGGGGATCCATGTGGAGACAATTGGAAAGGTGTTAAATGTTCAGCTTCAAGAGTCACAGAAATGTATGTATGCTTCCTTCCTGCATTCAACACATTACTCATACATAAATGCAAATCTTTACTTTTATTTCTCTGCTCTTGTTTCAGCAACCTATCTGGTCTTGGCCTCTCTGGTAATTTAGGGTATCAGCTTACAAGTTTGACTTCATTAACCAATTTGTAAGATTTCCTTTTTTCTTTTTTTTTCTCAAAGAAGAAATATTGTTCAATCTCTTCATACCATACATGCTTGACATTTGTGTTTGTGTGCAGCGATATAAGCAACAATAATCTTGGAAACCAGATACCTTATAACCTTCCTCCAAAGTTGCAGAGATTGTATGTTTTTCCCACTTGGGTTTTCATCATCTAGTTTGTTTCGATTTCTCATTGCACCCGTCTTGTAATGCAGAAACATAGCTGGATGTGGATTCAGTGGCAGCCTTCCATATTCCATATCACTAATGACTTCTCTAAAATACTTGTAACTGGTCTTTTTTTCAATTTGTTTCTTTCTTTCTTTTAGGCTATCATATAACGTATGATATATATCATTTTTCTTTTGTTGTTCTGGCCAGAAATGCTGCTCGCAATCAACTAATTGGCGATTTGCCAGATATGTTTGGAAAACTTTCAGATTTATCCAAATTGTAATGCTTCCATATCCCAAGTCGAGGAATATTTTTTTTATCTTAGGGAAAAGGCAATTAACATTATGTTATGCTTCAGGGATCTATCTTTTAATTCTTTAACGGGTGATCTTCCTGAAAGCTTCAGCTCACTGTCCAGTGCAACCGATATGTAAGTTTAAATTAATGATTGATCACTATTTGTAATACATGGTACATAGAAACCTTAAGGCCCATCTATATACCGTGGGACCAGGCCAACAATACAAAATACAGTAAAGTAAACCTTAACTACACAAAGTAGGTCTTTTATCAAAGAAAAACAAATCATCAGGCTGGTATTCAGATATTGCATTATTCCTTATTTTAATGCAGGTCTTTACAAAACAACCAGTTTACAGGAACTATCAATGTCCTTGCTGATCTTCCCCTTAAACACCTGTGAGTAATACAATCCACTCTTTAAACCAAATCATTTGGTTTCTGTATATCAAACATATTATCTTGCTTACCTTTCTGTTTTACAGGAATGTTGCCAATAACAAGTTCAGTGGATGGGTTCCTAGTCAATTAAAAAACATAGATCTGCAGTAAGTTTCTGGTTTTAAAAGCTATAATATATGTAATATCCAACTTAAATGTTGAATATATAATTTGCATGACAGAAAGGACGGTAACTCATGGAACTCAGGGAACGCACCCCCACCTCCACCGGGAACACCAGCAGCTGGTCGAAACCGCCAACCGAGCGCCAACAGGAGCCCACCTACAAATAATTCTAGTGATGGTGGCAAGAAATCTGGGGTCGGTGGTGGAGCTATTGCTGGTATTGTGATATCCGTTTTGGTTGTTGGTGCTGTCATTGCATTCTTTTTGTTAAAAAAAAGATCCAAAAAAGCGCATACTGACATTGAAAAAACGGACAACCAGCCTTTTACTCCCCTTGCCTCACAGCCACAGGGAGTTCAAGGTACAAAACTGGGATACCTGAACTACATCCATTTTTAGTGAAATCCATATATATTTCTTCTTTCTTGATATTTTTTGTGCGTATCTTTATGCTATGTTGCATTGTTTTATCAGAAATGAAATCTGTTCAAGCTTCCTCAAATGAAAACATAAAATCATTTGAAGTTCCGGCTGCAATTAGTCTTAAACCACCACCAATGGAACGCCATAAATCATTTGATGATGATGATTTCTCAGCAAAACCTGCGGTCCCCAAGAAGAAAAGTGTAGCTCCTACAAACGTCATATCATATTCAATAGCAGATCTTCAAATAGCGACGGATAGCTTTAGTGCCGATAACCTTGTTGGCGAGGGGTCCACTGGACGTGTTTTCCGTGCTCAGTTTGAAGATGGAAAGGTATTATATTTTGTTAATGAATGAGCATGACTTCTGGTTTCTCATTATCATCTAACCTAAACTCATTTATTTGTAGGTGGTTGCTATAAAGAAGATAAATTCATCAGCTCTAAGTGGTGATATGTCAGAAAATTTCATTGATATAGTTTCAGATATATCACGGTTACGCCACCCGAATGTGACAGAACTTGTCGGGTATTGCTGTGAGCATGGGCAGCACCTACTGGTTTACGAGTTTATTAAAAATGGTTCACTCTATGATTTCCTGCACCTAGCAGATGAATACAACAGCAAGCCATTAACATGGAATAACCGCGTGAAGATTGCTTTAGGCGCAGCACGTGCATTGGAGTAAGTCGGATATATCGTGCCTGTAAATTTAGTTTTTGTCCATGTTTTCACATAATTTTCTTCCTCCAGATATCTGCATGAAGTATGCTCACCATCCGTTATTCATAAAAGTATAAAATCTGCCAACATTTTGCTGGACTCAGAGCTTAACCCTCACATTTCCGACTGTGGTTTAGCAAGCCTTGTTCCAGATGCAGATCAGGTATGGTATTATAGTTGGTCTGTTTGCGAATACCCATTGTTATGCGACTTTTATCTTGTTGCAGGAATTGGATAATAGTGCCCCGGAGGTTTCGATGTCTGGTCAGTACACAGTAAAAAGTGATGTCTTTGGATTTGGTGTCACCATGTTGGAACTGCTCACAGGAAGAAAACCATTTGATAGGTAAAAGCTGCGTGCCAAATTCTAGCAACGTTTATTATGGGATAAGAAACTGGTTTTTATATTACATGACATGTATTTCATGTGTACAGCTCAAGGACAAGATCTGAGCAATCATTAGTCCGATGGGCAACGCCTCAGCTTCACGACATTGATGCCCTTGCTAAGATGGTTGATCCTGCACTGAAAGGACTTTATCCAGTTAAATCTCTCTCGAGGTTTGCGGATGTAATTGCTCTCTGTGTGCAGGTAAGGTTTAAATTTGCAACTTGAGCTCTTTGAGATATTATTAGACGACTGATTGTGGGTTAATTGTCAGCCGGAGCCTGAGTTCCGACCACCCATGTCAGAAGTGGTGGAAGCATTGGTTAGACTTGTGCAGAGGACAGACATGAGCAAGAGAACAGTTGGTAATGATGCGCGTCACGACAACCAGGAGTCGTATGAACCTTGAACGTAATTTATTTCCCGGTCTCTTCTATTTGTATTGTGGAATTTATTTGTTGGTCTCTTGTATTTTATTTGTATTGTGTTGTTTGTAAAGGAAATGATGTTTGGACATTGGAATCTGACTAGGAGATTTGCTTTGTTTTTGGGGTTACTTTATATGCCACATGAGGGACGTTCTTGATCAAAGTGATTAAATTCATATATATTTTTCAAAACCTAAATGTGAATGGAGACAAAACTAGTTCACTTCACTTCAATTTGATCTGATCTGGTGATATGGATTTCGGTCTCACATGTAAAAAGGATTATTGGGAAATAAAGAAAAAAAGTCTTTGAAGTTTTTTAAATATATTAAATGTCGAAACAAAAATATATTTATATACTTTATATAATAGCTTAGAGACTTGTATAAATGTTGAAGAATTTAATTGAAAGACGGGTTGTAAAAGAAACTAGCAAACTCAATATGTTTACTAGAAAAGAATGAGTTCACTTATGCAATCTGCTTAGACTTCAAAAGTACAAAAAATGAAGCGAAGTATGAGGCTCTATTGGCAGGGTTGCGCATCGTCGACAAGCTAGGAGCCTGCCATTTACAGGCTCATATCGATTCAACGTTAGTGATGGGTCATATCAACGGGAGCAACAACTATAAGGACGCAACCATGATTCTTTACCTTAACCAGGTTTAAGAGCTCATGTGGTGGTTGGCTTCTTGAAAAGTTATCCACATAAAAAAAAACAAGCGTGCAAATGCGCTCAACAAGATGGCATTTGTCGACTTCAATCATCTAGAAAAAGAGGTACGAATCAAGGTTCTAAATACTCCTTCTGTCATGTAGGCGGGGCGTCATTTTAATGGGGATAACTCCCTCGCGGATGCAGAAGAACTTCTGCCTCTAGTCATGAAGGATGTGCGAGGCTTCCGTCCCATGTGGAAATATCCTAGGACTCTACGCGGAAGAATACCAGCTCGTCCTAAAGGTCAGCTTATAGAAGACATTAAACATCTCTTAAGTCGGATTAATATGCAGGGCCTTACAACAAATTTCAAAGTGAGTCATCTGCACAACTCCCATCGCGTTTAGCTGTGAGATGTGCACAATGTAATGGGTTAACAGGTTGGCAAAAAACTTGGTGATCAGCAACCGAAAATTTTCGGCAAGGAAGAACTTCAAGTATAATGCTATCTTGATAGGTGGAGGCTTCGAGAAAGAACATCAAGCTCCTCAGGTTTCCAATTGGTCTAGATCTGCTAGACGATTTAAGGTGATGCTTTAAGACCATCATTTTGATTTCTAGTTCCAGATTCCAAGATGTGACCATTTTTTGAAGAAAAAAAACTTGAAAAACGGATGAAGATCTGGGTTTTTGGGAGAGAAAAGAAAGAAGAGTGTGACAAGTGTAACGTTCCGTATTTTTCTTCCTTTTTCCATTTTATTTCAATATTTTGTAATTTAAGACTTGACCATAATAGAAATCATATTTTATACTAACCTTGTTCAAATCATACTTACACGATACGTAATCGATCACGAAATACGCGTTATATACAAAACCGAGACATACAACGAGTCTACTTTATTTTCATAATATTGTTCAAACATGTTTATACATTACACATACTTGCATACCCCTTAAAATACTCAAAACATGCTTAATTATGAGTTTCTAGCATAAAATAATGGAATTATCAAACTCTAGGGGTCAAACTGCAAATTCTAGAAAGTTTGGTAAATTCTGCAGGTGGCGCACGACTATGCAACTGATGTGCATGACCATGCATACTGCGATCCGTATGATCGCGCACCTGATGTGCACCACCCTGCGTTCCTTGATCCGCACGACTGTGCACCTGATCAGTACGGCCGTGCAAAAGCACCAGGTATGGCAGAATGTTTACAAGCTAACGAATTTTGATTCCTTTCCTTCCTTTCAACCCCCAACTACATCATTTAACACCCAAACCCTAATCCCAAGTCCCAACTATAAATGCAACCCCTTACCACCTCCTAAACACTTTCCATACCCCAAACGCTCTCTCTAACACTCTCAAATCTCTGCATTTATCGACTTTGGGCAAATTCATCCAAGTTCAAAACAGTGAGTTTTTAGTTTGTTTCTTTACTTTTCTTCATGTTTTTCTTCTACTCCTTCTTTGGAACACATCTAGAATGTTACCACAAGTTTAGCATGGTAAACTAAGATGGAACATCACCATATTTGAGGTCCAAAGTAGAGGTGCACAAACCGGTTAATTTTAATAACCGGATCGGTTAACCGGTTATACCGGTTAATTTGACTTTTTGACTTTAACCGGTTAATGCTTTAACCGGTTATTACTTTAACCGGTTATTTTTTTAACTGGTCCGGTTAATTACTTTAACCGGTTCGGTTATTTAACCGGTTATTTTCGGTTAAAAACCGGTTTTTTTTGCCTTTTTTTTGAATTTTTCGGTTAACCAGTCTATCGGTTAAAAAACCGGTTTAAAAAAACCGGTTAATAACCGGTTATTATACTAAAAACTTGTAACCGGTTACTAACCTACGGTTAAATAACCGGCTGGACCGGTTATTCCTAAATCGGTTATTAACCGGTTACGGTTTCGGTTAATAACCGGTTACGGTTAATTAACCGGTTATTTTGTGCACCTCTAGTCCAAAGTAGGATATATTTTTTGTTTTTAACAACTTTCAAAACAAGGTTCATACTTGTTTCTTAGATTTCTATGCACCAAACCAAGTTGCCAACAAATCTATTGTTGGGAGACTTGAGTTGAGGTATGAAATCATAAACTTAAAGGTTCATAACCTCATTTACTTGATGTTCCAAAGGTTCCAAGTTACCTACAAGTGTTGAAACTATCCAAGCCCACAACCTTCAATGTTGTCAGACTTGTGTTTCGGTTGGGTGTGAACAATGGAAACCTTGGCTTTCCAACTATGATTCCACATACTTCAATTGTTTATTTCATTAGCTAGGCATTTCATCTAAGTCATCACGTAAGCTTCCAAGTAATCAAAGTGAGCCAACCCCACCTCGTCTTCAACATTTGACATGTTGGGTATGTACATGTTGGGTTGTTCTTAGGGATGGCAATGGGTCGGGTTTGGGACGGGTTTAGGTAACCCCAACCCCAAACCTGGTTAGATAAGCTTATCCTAAACCCGACCCAAAACCTGTCGGGTTTCTAGCGGGTCAATACCCATCGAGTATACCCGCGGATTTTGGGTAAACCCGTTAATTTAAAAGGCTTACGCGTTGGGTATATCCGACCCAAAACCCAGAGAGTAACATTACTAACCAGTTACATTTAGTATTATCGCCATAAAAATATATCAAATAACTACAATGTATACCGAAATAAAATACATTTACGTATAAAAATTGGATGTATCATATATATGCATATTTAGTAATATTAAAGAAAGAGTAAATTGCAAAAATCATGCATGAGGTTTAGATATGTTTGTCATTTTCATCCAAAACAACTTTTTTGTACCATATAGTCCTTCACTTTTGGGAATTTTTGCCATTTTCATCCGAACGTTTGATTTTTTTTTGCCAAAATCGTCCTTGAGATTTGGGATTTTTTTACCATTTTCATCCAAATGTTTAATAGAAAAAATAAAGCAAATTAGATGTTTGGATGAAAATGGAAAAAACTTTCAAAGGTGAAGGACTATATTGTACAAAAAAGTTGTTTTGGATGAAAATGACAAACATGCCCAAACCTCAGGGACGATTTTGGCAATTTACTCTTAAAGAAATTATATCGAGTATACAATCGGGTAAACATGTACACTTTATCGGGTAATTGGGTCAGGTAAACGGGTGTATTACCAAATCCCAAACCCGTGAAAAAAATAAAAACTCTTCCCAATCCCGATTAACCGACCCCAAACCCGTCCCAAATGTGTCAGGTTTCGGGTTTACCCATCGGGTTCGGGTTCGGGTTCGATTGTCATCCCTAGTTGTTCTTATTTGGCTACTTAGTGACTTAGATACTTTTAAGTTACATTCTTATTCATATTCATGACCAACCGAAATCATCAACTAAGTTGATGATTTTGTGCTTTGGTGAATCCATATAATGAGGTTAATGGATGGAATTCATCGTACATCCATACATGACTACTTATACTAACATATACATACGTAATATACTTAAAACCGAACCCTAAATTCAACCAATTCATGGTTGAAAGATATGAGTTTTGGTGATCATCATCCTAGTTCTTGATTCCTCATTCCGAGTTCTAATGGGTGATTTGGTATCCATGAAAACACACTAGAACCAAGTGTCCGAATGAGTGTCTAGACAAGATGTATTTTATACAGTATCATACGTTCCTCTTATAATTCTTAAATCCCGAATTTAACTCATAATCAAACTCCATCGAATCACACACCTTCGTTTCCCATTGTAGGATAACTTTGGTCTTCCAACCATCCCATTTATATCAACTCATGTTTGGAAGCTTTAGCAAACTGTGAGTATACTTGGCCCTTTTTATGCTTTAATGCACTTTTGTGTGTAACATGTATAATCTATCAAAATTCACAATGCACACAATCAATCATATTCAATCACTCAATCCACCAAGCATGCTATTTGTTATGCTTAGGTTGTTCATGCTAGAAAACACTCATGCACTCTATTTGTCATTAACTTAGCTAGACCACCTTAACAAATATAGCGCTATAAGAGTAGCACACCACCCGTTTGTGGGGTATTATTAATTATTCAATGAAATTTTATGGTCTTGTTCACTTGGTGATGAGGGATGCACATTATTCAGTGGACACAAGGGTTTGACCTATAGTTATGCATGTTAGATTGGAGACTTTTCTTATGATATGCTATGTAAACCAAACTTGTATGCCCACCGACCATTATGTGTTGACGAATTATTTTAATACATGTCGCAGGAATTTACCCTTGATGAAATGAAGAAATTGGTTAGGGTGAACTAGATATGCACCCAAATTTTTATGTTATGTATTTCCTTGTTTCATTATGTTCAAAGTTGCCAAAATTGTCGTATTTTCCTTTCAAGACTATGTACTTCCATTTAGAATGAAATGGAATATTGCTATTTAATTTATTGTCATATTTAGCAAGTTATGAAGTCTCGAGCAATCTATTTCGTCCCATCTCGATGTTTCCATCATCAGTTGGGGTATGACAAGAAGAAACTTGAAATAATGAGGGATTGGAACCGTTCCTCCTTCTTTTATACCCATCGCATTCAATGTAATGGTGAAACGTGTGCACTCGAGTACCCTAAGAGTCCAATTGGAGGCACATCATGCGGGAAACAGAAATGACGTCCCAACTGAGGCATTTGGCCTTCACGCGCCTGCAAAATGCGAAAATCATGCTGATGGGACGTGTGTCATGCGGCGGTATAGTGGCATGCATCCCATCAGTCTCACTAATCTTATCCTATAGAAATCTTTTCAAAATTTAAACACCGGCTCGCCGTCCACAAGAAAACAATCCGCAACCAAAGGATGAAAATAAACAACTGCCTTTTCAACTGCGGATCTCCGCCAGCACAACATATGTAACACCCTTGTTATTATCTTAAGGTTTTCGTATAGTTTACGAAAACAAACATGTAATTTTGATAAATAAGGTTAGTTAAAACTTTTACAATTTAAAAGTATATACAACTTAATGTAATTGAATTCGTCGTTTAAAAGATACGACGAAACGCCGCGCGGAAGCTTGAATTTTATCGTGTTCGGTTCCTCATAGAGCTTGATCTTCATCCGGGCACTCTTGACATTCACCTATGATCAAAACCAACTTAAAAGTTAGTTTTGATAGTTAAATAACAAGTTTAAACAAGTTATGTGGGTCAAACAAACAAAATTAAACAATTTTGGGATTCAGGGGGGGCTAGACGCCCCACCTAGCCCTTTTTTTACAGCAAGTTCCTTTATTATTGCTGCACTTTGCCCAGCTACGAAAATTCACCAAATATTAACTTAGAACTTGCATAACTTTCACTATACAAGTCCGTTTTACGCGATTCTTTTTCCTATGCGACCGTAATTTAATTCTCCATCTCATGGAGTTAAAATCCGACATCCGGATTAACAAAATTTCAGACTTATAAGTCTTCGGCTTACGACCCTTTTTACTAAATTTTGACCCGTTCATGATTTTATCACACAAACATGTTTATTTGATCTTTAAACTCATGAAATTCATAACTTCAATATCTCATATCATATTAATCTCAAATCACGAGTTTCTTACATAATAAAAACCCGTTTACGCTTAAGTGCTTATTTTGACCCGTTAAGGGTATTTAAGCACTTTAAAGCCTAAATTCGCTTTCGGTTGCTTCTAGCATCCCATCACCACATTTCTCATCATATAATCTTCCACCATAACTATATTTATGGTGGGTTTAATGTGGTGATCTATATAAACCAAATTTTACCTCTCGAATCATTATTTTACGGCAAAGACTCAAATAGTGCCATTTGACTAACATATTACCTCTTTCAGCTTCTATACTTATTCTAAGTATTCATCTAATCATGATACTTGTTTCCAAACAACCTTTAAGGGTTGTTTGCTCAGTTTGACCTATAAGGGCGTTTTGGTCCACTTTGGCCCTTCATTAACTATGAGAGATTATTGCAAACATGTTGACCCATAAGCCCTCTTTTTAACTATGGTTTTATTTGAAAAAAAGTCATTATGCCTTTCAAAATGTAATGACCATCGTCCGTAACATTTGGTTTACCTATTAAAGTAACCAGAAATCTATTTTTGACTCCGTTTAACTCTCATCAACCCTTACATTTAAATGAGAGTTAGTCTATCATGCGTACCTGGCTCGGATCAATATATTGACCCGTTTCGATACCTTGCCTTAGTAACCGCTAAGCAATAGCGATGTACATATCCATCTGATATTTATTCCTATAATCATATAGCTCAACAAACCATTAGTCGATATTGTCAAAGGGTGATAATTTCACCTTTTGACCCGATTGGTCTAAAGGACCATGAAACTCTATGAGATGGTATTTATTACCATCTTATCCATATGACTAACTCCGGTTTACACCGTATAGTCGTTCTACTTGTAAATCATCTATTGATTTCTTTGACCCATTATAACCCATGCTATAACGTGTCTTTCCCCAATTTAATGGTTATTGTCAACAAGTGACCAAAGTACCATTTTACCCTTATTATTTGCAATGGTTTACCTTATAAGGTAACCATTTAAAAACTCGTTATCTTTTAGTCATTTCATGACTAATTAACCGCATTAGCTCCTTTTTATCCATTAATCATGATTTATGACCATTGTCTTTTGTTCCGGACCGCACTTGCCGTGTCGAAACATCATAATTTAAAACAAGACTTACTATTCACGACCTATCAAACCAATAGGTATTAATTAACTAGAGTGTAAGCTTTACTTACCTTGTATCCAGATTATGCTCTTTTCCGCGTATACGATCCGTTTGACCCGCTTCTTTCCCCAAGCCTCCATCTAGCTTGTCAAGAGTCAAACTAGCATCATAATTCGTAAGATGATTAGATTAGTCATCATTATTATGACTAGTTCATCTTACGGACTTTATGTCGAAACTTCTATTCGACTTCATCATAGGTTAGTTCGACTTTCTAAAGTCAACTACCTTTAATCATATAATATGCACGATTAAGGCAAATCAACATTATGATTAGAACCCGTTTTATCCCATATCTCATGTAATTAGTCAAGCTTGCCAATTACGCGTTTCACTTGAGTTTCAACACTTTACTTCTCATTTAGGCATTTTAACAAACACCTAATGGGCATAATTCTACATGTTTACTAACTAGTTCATAACTAGTTATTTTCACCAAGATTTACATCAAGAATTAAATCTCTATGTCTAGTGTTTATAAACAACATCTAGGTCTTGCATCCTATCTTCAAATTTCACAATTTAACATTCAGATTCATGTGTTTATCATTTTATCATGAAAACCCACTTAGCACATATAAGGGAAATCATTAAATCTCTAGTCTTATGGCACTAATTCTACAAGTTTGCTTCTAGGACTTGTTCCTAGACTTGTATTCATGTCAATATCACCCATACATTCCACATGCACTCAAGAATTTCGATTGTGGGTGTTCATCATAAATTCAAGATATCACCGAATTACAAAAATCGACATACCTTGTGATCTCCTAGCTTAGGGGATCAAGGATTTAGTTAAAGCCCCAATTTCTTTGCTTGATTCATCTTCGATTTTGCTGGATTTGTGAGCTTTAGGTTTTTGAGCTAGAGAGCTTCTTGGCTCCTGTGTTTATGTCGACCAGAACACACACTCAAGGTGTGTGTTTTGGTGTTGGGTTTTTATTTATTAAAAACTAGTTTCTAGTTTATCACCTTTAACCCCTCTACTTTTCTCAAGTTTTATTTAGGGTGTTTTAATCAAGTTTCCTCATTACTACAAGACTTGTAATTAACTAGGTTATTTATTTCATAGTTATTTTTATCTTGTTCTTAACCCGTTTTATTTTAAGTCCCGTTAACTCGGGCTCTTATAAACTCAATTCCTTAAACTTTTGATTCGTTTGTATTTAATATTAGGATTTCTTATTTAAATCCAAATATTTACCGGGTTATTTTTACTACTAACGGTACTTTACCCGTCTTTTAGTATTAACGGAGTTTGATTACCAAACCCGTTTTTGGGGTGTTACAACATAGTTCGCGAACAATACAAAAACACAATAACCAGTCCAGTACTCCACTCGCACATCCGCAAGCACGAGAGAAACACTAGTCTGAGGGTATTTGAAGAGATATGGTCCCGGACTCCTGTGGGTCCAGGCAAAACCCTATCCAGCCCACAAAACAACTAGTTGGCCAAGACAAGTCATTTGTGGGGCCCACCGGCCTCATGAAGACATGCCAACACGAAGGAGACAAACAGTACAAGAGGAAAGCGATGTGTAGTCAATGACAGCTCACGAATCGTTGTACCAGGTGATCTCCACTAGTGGTTATCGAGGAGGAGACATGAGGTAGATGCGAAAGCGATATATAGCCAATCACACGCCACAAATTCACATCCTCCTAAAACTCTAATAACGGTTGACACAGAAGAGACAACAAGGGCATCAAGAAAGCGACAAGTGGCCAATGAGAGCCCGTAGGCGTGCTCTCACCTCTGCGGACACTAACTGTCAGCGTAGAGGGGACCAAAATGCATATTCTTGATAGCGATGTCTCATCCAATCCTCTTCTATCCTTTTGAGTATAAATACCACACTCTATTAAGGTGAAATCATTCTAAGCTCTCTACTCTCACTCTCACTCTCACTTACAACTTATTCTCTCTCAAGAGCAATACTTATTCTCACGTCGGATGAGGATTACAAGTAAAAACCCACCTCTCCTTCTCGTAACAAGTCTCATGGTTTTGTTAGTTTTGCAGATTTAGCAAGGTTATAGAGCTTGTGAAGATCGGATCGTTCCATAACCGGTTGAACATTGGTTATTATTTTACAAAGCAGAATAGATTTGAAATTAAATAAGATGTTCAACTATACCATTATACAAAACTAAATGAGTTCTGAATATTGATAAATAGCCTAGGGATGTGCATTTAGTATTAGATATTTATACCGAATTGATACCATCCTCTACCCATGGGCGCAGCTTAAGTAGGGCGGGAGGGGGTGACCGACCCCCCAAACTTTTCGCTCAGTAGTGGAGAGTATGTAGTTTTCGTATAGAAACTTTTGGGTATATACGTTTTCGACCCCTGGTTCTATAGAAATTTTTGGGTATATACGTTTTTGACCCCCCCCCCCCTCAGAAATCTCAAGCTTCGCCACTGCCTCTACCGATCATTTTTTATATTGATACCGGTATTTTTCTCATTTTTTAGGACTGGTACTGGTTCAATACAATACTGATATTTTGATTGATTTACATTCAAATTTCAAATGTATTACGAGTAGTTTTCTATCTTCATCTGATATTTAATTAATATAATTGTTTATTATTTTAGCAGGTCTTCAAGCAAAGAACTGTCATTGACTACACATCGCTTTCCTCTTGTACTGTTTGTCTCCTTCGTGTTGGCATGTCTTCATGAGGCCGGTGGCCCCCACAAATGACTTGTCTTGGCCAACTAGTTGTTTTGTGGGCTGGATAGGGTTTTGCCTGGACCCACAGGAGTCCCGGACCATATCTCTTCAAGTACCCTCAGACTAGTGTTTCTCTCGTGCTTGCGGATGTGCGGGTGGAGTACTGGACTGGTTATTGTGTTTTTGTATTGTTTGCGAACTATGTTGTAACACCCCGAAAACGGGTTTGGTAATCAAACTCTGTTAATACTAAAAGACGGGTAAAGTACCGTTAGTAGTAAAAATAACCCGGTAAATATTTCGATTTAAATAAGAAATCCTAATATTAAATACAAACGAATCAAAGGTTTAAGGAATTGAGTATATAAGAGCCCGAGTTAACGGGACTTAAAATAAAACGGGTTAAGAACAAGATAAAAATAACTAGGAAATAAATAACCTAGTTAATTACAAGTCTTGTAGTAATGAGGAAACTTGATTAAAACACCCTAAATAAAACTTGGGAAAAGTAGAGGGGTTAAAGGTGTTAAACTAGAAACTAGTTTTTTGTTGGATCTGAGTTTCTTTTTTATTGTATTTTCGTTTGAAATTAAGATGGAAATGAGAGAGTTGTGCAGCGGAATTAAGATGAAAACAAACTTTGCATACAATCAAACGAGAGTAATACTTTAATCAAACATCTTTACACAATGAATCGAAAGATTGAATTTGTTTCAACAACGATTACAATGATTGATGAATGAATGCAAACTCCCCCTCAGCCAGAGCTCAGTAGTTTGTTCGTGCAAAGAAGACAATGTTGTAAAAGAGCTAATAGAACAGTACAAAGTACTGAACTATTTATAGGCACTTGCAAACCACTGAGCATCTTAGCTGACGTCACCATGAAAGTGACATCTAACCTCCTAACAAACTCTAACCTCTGATCTATACAAACTCTGATGTACTAACTACTGCTATTACATTTCTTTACATAAAAGACATTTAAACAGCTGCTGCATCCTTCCACTGCTGTGAACCCAGCAGTGCCTGTCCGGATCAGCAGTACTTGACTCAAGGCAGTAGATTGAGTCAGCAGAGCTTTGGTCTTCCATCAGTCTTTGACATTGGTCAGTAGATGCAAAGCAGCAGTTGTAGGTCAGCACTTAGTAAGATCAGCAGATAGGAGGTCAGCAGATACAAAACCACTTTCAAGGGGAGATATTTGCATGAACTAACTGTAATCGTCTGCTTATTCTGGATCCACTGCTCTGATCCAGTTTTGGCTTTAATTATCTGTTCCTCTGATAGGGTTCAATCCCAACAATCTCCCCCTGGAACAGATAATGCCAAAACTCTTCATTATTTGTGGAATTCTTTATTGCCTCATCAACAGCTCCCTTATCTGACCTTTAAATTGTAATTCAAAGTCTAGGGCATCTGTATCTTCATCATCCCTGCTAAGTGGGAGATCAAGGAGATCCTGCAAATCTTCAAGACTCAGGCCAAGAGCTTGTTCCCTTGATATTTTCTCCACTTCTCCACCAGACCTGAGCAAAGTCAATACGCAGGTCTGTTTGTCAGTTTCCCACTTTTGTATTTTTGAGCCTGGTGGGTTTCTTGGGAGATGTTTATTTGCAGAAGTATTTGGAGAGGCTGGCCTATTCATGACTGGCTGAGCAGTACTTGCAGTTTGATCCAAACCAAGAGTTTCCATGATCATTTTCTTTATACCCTCTTTTCCAAGGTCTTCGCCTTCCATTAACTCTTTGATGGTTTCAGCAATCAGCTGTTTCTGTGGCCTTCTTTTGTAGATGGCAGCACCAACTGGAGCTGTGGATCTCCTGATTTGCAGCTTTGATGGTCTTTTTGAAACCGCTGCTTCAGGATAGTCAGGATTTTGAGGAACTGTGGGATCTTTCTTTCTTAATTGTTCCAACTTTTTGTAAGTAGCCCTGACCACATCTTCTTTCCATCTAGCAACTTATCTTTTGTTTCCATAATCAGCTGCTACCAGTTCCTCTTTCATTCTCCTCAGCTCTTCCTGTTTGTCAGGTACATTCTTTCTAAACTTTGCCCAGTTAGGAGGAGTGTGAGTGACTTTCCTTTTTATCATGTCTTGAATTCTTGCTGCTTCATTTTCAAGTTCAGGAATAGTCCACTCTTTGTACATGTATCTCTCTCCTTTGTACTTCTTGTGAGCCATAATGCTTTCAATGTAGTCTTTCTTCAGAGTTTCAGCTGCTCTTTCAGAAATTTGTTGACTAACATTTTTTGCAAATTGCTCTAGGGATCTGACTTGTGTGAGCAAATATTGACTTCTCTGTGCAATTTCTTTATCAGATTTCCCTTGTGTGTTTTTCTTTGAGATATCCTCTGCTTGCTTGGCCTTGATTTCCAAATATTCATCAACATTTTTAGGCCAGGGATATCCTTTTATTGATGGCAAACTCCTTTTGGCAGGGTCATCCTCAAAGTAAAAAGATTTTATTTCTTCTCTAACAGCTGCTAATTCAAGAGGAAATTGAACACCTGCAGGAGGTAAGGGCTTGTACATTTTAACTGAAGAGAGAGGAACATGTTTTGGAATTGTGAAAAGTGCTAAAGATGTTGAAGATGTTTGTGGTGGTGACTTGTCATCATCTTTGAGAATTAGTCTTCTCCTTTTTGTAGGAGGGACTGATGATGTTTTGGATGGAACAGTGGTGGTAGATGTAGTGGCAGTGGATTGTGATTGACTAACAGCTGTTGAAACAACTGGTGTTTCAACCACTGTTGTCATTACAACAGATGTTATAACATCTACTGTCTTCTGCTGTATGTCAGCAGGTGTTGTTTTTGGTGGTGATGATGGTAAAGCAGTGGATGTTGTGTGTGTTGAAGTGGTGTGTGTTGATGGAACAACTGTTTGGCAAGCAATAGTTTTTGTAACTCCTGTTGCATCAGCTGTTTTGTATGGTGGTTTTTTAGCAGACTTTGAATGTCTGGTTGGAATGGATTTGGGTTGCCTTACTTTTCTAGTAGGCTTCTTCTTTTCCTCAACAGGATTTTCATGATCCTTTGACCCAGAAGTACCCTGATCTGGATGATCCATTCTGTCCACCCTGGCTTTCCTTTTGGCCTCTCTATCCCTTTTTACACTTGCAACTGCTTCTGCTAGTGCATTTGTTGTCACATCAATTTTCTTGCTGCCATCTGGCAAAGGGATCTTTTTGGTCATGTTTGAATTTTCTGGTTCAAGATAGAGACCATCCTCTATACCCTTCTTTTTCCACTCCTTAATTTTCTCCCCCTTTTTGGCATTATCTTCTGGGATTTGATAAATGTAGCGTACTTTTGGAGGAGCAGTGCCAGTGGTGTGCAAGATCTGAGTTTTGAGAGCCTTTAAATCAGCCTGAGTGTTCTTGAACCTTGACTCCATTGCATTTCTCAGCTGTTGTACATGTTTTTCATGTTTCTGATCTGCTAATTTTGCTTGTTGTTGGAGAAAAGATTGAAATAAATTCCAGAGCTCATTTGTAGCAGGTGCCCTTTGTGGAGCAGGTGCTTGAGGTGGAACAGCAGTTGATTGTACCTTCTGAACTTGTAACACCTGTTGTAGCATATCTTTGAGTTCTGCAACAGAGTTATCAAGCTTTGCAATACGATCCGTCAAGTTCTGGTACTTTAAACCATCACCCAAGTTAATGGGATCATCTGATTTCCCACTAGCAGTGGTTTTATCAGTGGTAGATGTAGGGAGTATACTCCAAACATTAACCACTGATGCCCCTTTTTCTTGGTACTGGGGTCTTCTTCCTTCAACACTTGACAACCTTTTGATGTTGCCAGTGGGATAAATAAATCCACTGGTGGTTGGCAGAGGTGCTATAAAAGGAATTGCCTCCAAGGAAGTCTTATTAATGTAACCACTGTCCAACTGTAAACCTGTAGGTTCAACAGTTGTAGTGGCTGCTTCACTTGGATTACCACCAAGAGTTACTTGTAACTCATGGGGTGTAACCTCCTCAGGTTGTGTTGGTGGGTTAGCAAAGATTGATACATCAGACCCAGTCAGTTGTTGAGGTATATTCTCATTATCAGGTGATTGAGAAGGACTGGTTAATGCCTGGTTCAAATTAATTGCATCCAACAGTGGTTTTATTGGTGAGGGAATTGTGGATGTGATGATTGGTGTAGAAATAGGATGTGTCCCGGGCATTGGACTGTGGATGATAGAAACGAGTGTTTCCAAAGCATCATGATGTGGAGACCCTATTTGTACAACCTGTTCTTTTTGTGAAGAAACAGGAGGAGTTTCGGTTATGGGTTGAGATCTTTGTACCAACTGCTGTGAGGAAGTAGCAGCAGTGGTTTCTTGTGACTTTTGTGTTGTCACTGGCAGGAGCTCTGGTATCTCATCCTCCAGAGATGCCTTTTTGATGGTTTTGGGGGGTTTTTGTGTTTTTCTTTTTGTTGGTTTTTTGGTGATTTTAGGTGTGGGTTTCAAAACAGTTGTGCTGCTGCTTTGATCACCTTGAGCAGTGGGCTCAGCAGCAGATACCTGAGGAGCAGTTGTAACTGCTAAAATCTGCTCAGGCACCTCTGCTTGTGTTTTGCAAGGTGCTAACATTCTTGAAAAAGTTTCAGTTGTTAAACTGTTTATTTGAGTAGAATCACCTTGGTTTATTACAGCTAAATCATCCTTACTGAATTTCTTTGAAAAATGGTAACTTAAAAACCTTGGAAACAGTAAGAATGATTTTGTTTCAACATTATTAACCAAATCTTTAAAAATTTCCCGAGAATAGTTAAAATTTTCTCCTTGAAGAATTGCATATCCCAGATTTTGAATCTTTAAAGGGATTTCATTGAAAGAAGTGGTTTTGTTTGAAACACATAGTAGGAGGGTATGAAATAAAAATCTGGTTGCAGATGGAAAATAACCTTTTTCTAAGGTAATTTTCTTCATCATTGTGGCTTCATACCCTCTCTCAATGAAGTCAGTTTGTAACTCGTTTTTAGTGAAAGAAATTTTACCTTCCTGATCACCGAGTTGAAAGACCTCTGAAATGGATTGTGGCGTGATTTGGACAACTTTACCCTTTATCGAAGAGTTTATGGTGGTTGCAGTGTCTCCTTGTTTTTCAAGGGTTGCATTTTTCCAGAACTCCCTTTGGGTCGCCAAATAGATTGGTGCATCGGCAGTGAACAAAGTTTTGTACTTTGATTTTGCCATGAGATCAATGATGGAATTGAAAACTTTGGTGGTTCCTGGTTTTGTGAGAAGACCCAGGAGATTGTGAGATGGTTTATGTGGAATTTCAGTGGAGATTGCCTTTTGAGAGGCTGTTTTCGAAGATGATTTGGATGAGGGTTTTGAAGATGACTTCGATTTTGTCATTTTGAAGATGAATGATCGAAGAAATTTGTGAGAAATGAGAAGAAAAACTGCTTTGAGAAGAGAATTTTTTAAGAATTCAATTCGACAGTAAAACCCAGTTTTGGTGGTGAATGAGGGATTTTATAGGGAAGAAAGTGAATGCTGAGGTGGCAGCCGTTACAAAAGGTCTGACCAATATGTACTGCCCACGTGACAACCCCTGGTGAAAGTGAAGGACAGTACTTGTGTGATAGGGACTGATGAAGGCAGTGGTATGAAAGCAGTGGATGATTTTCACTATCAGTGGATAGCATATCAGTGGATAAGACACTGCTTTTGAACAACAGAGTTTATCAAAGTAATGAGAGAGCAGGGGTTGACTTTCAGCAGTGGACAGACTTTTGAAGTAGAGCAGAATTTTGAACAATCAGTGGTTAATGGCAGACTTTTAAGGATTTTAATGAAAATATTTCATTTTTTTGCTTTTTTTAAGGATGGAGTTTTGATTTTTTGAAAACATTTTGTTGCTTATATTCATAGAAAAACAAGGTGTTGCTTGTTATTCCATGTTCAGCATCCCAATTCTAGAGACCAAGCTTTCAAAAGTGGCTGTATCAAGTGCTTTTGTGAGCACATCAGCCAGCTGGTCTTTAGTTGGGACATGATGCAGAGAAATCAAACCTTTTTCATAGCAATCCCTCACAAAGTGATGTCTGATGTTGATGTGTTTGGTGGTTGAATGGGAAACTGGATTTTTGATGATATTTTCTGCTGCCTGACTGTCCAACATGAGTGGTGTCTTCAAGGCAGTGATACCAAAATCCAGTAACTGATTTTGAAGCCACAGGAGTTGGGCTGTACAGCTTGCAGCAGCAATGTATTCAGCTTCAGCAGTGGATGTTGAAACAACTGCTTGCTTTTTGCTTTGCCATGAGACTAAGCAATCACCTAGAAACTGGCACCCTCCTGATGTGGACTTCCTTGTGGTGTGACATCCAGCAAAGTCACTGTCTGAGAAACCTGAAAGCTTGATGTTCCCATTAGCTGGATACCAGATACCAAGTGTGGGAGCACCTTTTATGTATCTGAAAATCCTTTTTACAGCAATGAGATTTGATTTTCTGGGAGCTGATTGACTTCTTGCACAGACACATGTTGCAAACATGATGTCTGGTCTAGATGCAGTTAGGTACAATAAAGACCCAATCATGCTTCTATAAAGTGTTTGGTCAATCAGCTCATCCTTTTCATCAGACATGACCAGCTTATTTGTTGCCATGGGTGTGCTGCATGGTTTACAATCATTCATATCAAATTTGGTTAAAAGTTCTTTAGCATATTTGCTTTGATGAATGAAAGTTCCATTTTGCAATTGCTGTACTTGGAGACCAAGAAAGCATTGCAGCTCACCCATAGCACTCATTTCAAACTCAGCTGTCATGAGTTCTCTAAACTCTTCACACATTGAGTTACATGTGCTTCCAAAAATAATGTCATCCACATAAATCTGGACAATCATTAAATCCTTCCCTCTCCATTTTAAAAACAGTGTTTTATCAATGGTACCTCTTTTGAAACCATTTGAGAGTAGGAAGTTGGAAAGAGTTTCATACCAGGCCCTTGGTGCTTGTTTCAAGCCATACAAGGCTTTGTTTAGCCTGTAGACATGATCTGGATAAAATGGATCCTCAAAACCTGGAGGTTGACAAACATACACCTCTTCTTGAATTGTACCATAGAGGAAAGCACTTTTGATATCCATTTGAAACACCTTCATATTGTGGTTGACAGCAAAGGCCAGGAACAGTCTAATGGCTTCCAATCTTGCAACAGGGGCAAATGTTTCATCATAATCAATCCCCTCTTCCTGTCTGTAACCTTGAACCACAAGCCTGGCTTTATTCTTGACAACAATACCCCTTTCATCAGTTTTGTTCTTGAAGACCCACTTTGTGCCAATGGGACTAACCTCTTCTGGCAGTGGTACAAGCTCCCATACTTGTTGTCTTTTAAACTGTTGGAGCTCCTCTTGCATGGCTTCTACCCAGCTGTTGTCTTTCAGTGCCTCTTGGTACTTGACTGGCTGATGGAGTGATAGAAAACCAGCAAAAAGACAAATGTTTTGGGTTTGACTTCTTGTGAGTACCCCTTCATTTATGTTGCCAATGATTTGATCAGGTGGATGAGATCTCAAGAAGATTAAATCTCCTTGATATGGTATGATGGCATTTGTTGGTGAAGGCTGCAAATGTGTATCATCTGAGCTAACCACTGCTGGGGACTTTGATGATCCAGCAGTGGCTTCAAAAGGTGGTGGAATAGGAGGTAATGAAGTGGACAACTGCTGACTTTTATCCACTGTTTGAGGACTTTTGTCAGCAGTGTTTGAGGATGTGGAAGCAGTGGTTGATGGGCTACTTTGGTCAACAACTGTTGAGGTAGCAGTGGTTGAGCTTTGACAACTGTTTTGAACAGCTGGTGCTTTTCCCTTTGTGGCAGACCTTTGAGGGATGATGATTTCATACCCATAGTCTGGTGTTGTATCCTCTGATGGACCTGCACTGTTAGTCTTGACAGCAGTATTTTCAAAAGTAAATTTTTCAAGATCAAACAGATCTGCAGGGTTTGCTGGGATTTTCATTGATGAGAGTTCATTGAACTTAACATTCAAAGTCTCCTCCACTGCCTTGGTCCGTGTATTGAACACTTTGTAGGCCTTGGCAGTGGTTGAGTATCCCAGATGATAACCACAATCAATTTTGGCTGCAAATTTTGAAATGGAATCTTTTAAGTTCAAAATAAAGCATGGGCAGCCAAACACTTTGAAATATGAGATCAGTGGTTTAATTTTATACAGAATTTCATAGGCAGTCTTTTTGTGCCTGGGGTTTATTAAAACTCTGTTCTGAACATAGCAAGCAGTGTTTACTGCCTCTGCCCAGAAAGTTAATGGCAAACCTGAATCTGCAAGCATGGTTCTGGCAGCCTCAATCAGAGTTCTGTTCTTCCTTTCCACTACCCCATTCTGCTCTGGTGTTCTAGGGATGCTGTACTGCCTTACAATCCCTTTCTTCACACAGAAGGCATCCAACTCCCTATTTTTGAATTCTGTGCCATTGTCACTCCTGAAGCTTTTCACTGGAAGGTCAAATTGCTTTTCAACCTGTATTACAAAGTCTTGCAAAATGCCTGCAGTTTCATCTTTTGAGTGCAAAAAGAAAGTCCATGTGAACCTAGAAAAGTCATCAACAATAACCAAACAATATTTTTTCCTTTTGAGGCTCATGACTTGAACTGGGCCAAACAAATCCATGTGTAGCATTTGCAAACACTGGGTTGTTTTGGACTCTTCAATGGACTTGTAAGAACTTTTATGCTGTTTTCCTTTTAAACAGGAAATGCAATGTTCAGGACATGAAAACAATTTTTGTGGTAGGCCTCTCACCAAACCATTTTTTGAAATTTCTGTGATTGTCTTAAGATTTGTGTGTCCCATCCTTCTGTGCCAAAGTTCTGTCTATTTGTTAGAGGCGGCTGAGAACAGACAGGCATCAGCTCTGGGACACTCTTTTGACATGTCAACAACATAAACATTGCCACTTCTTTGAGCAACAAGTTTAGTTTGACCAGAGTTGATTATTGCTTCAATCTTTTTGACCATTTCTGGTCCAACAATCCTACAACAGTCTTTTGTGAAGAATGACCCAAATCCCTTGTCACTCATTTGGGACACACTCAGAAGGTTGAATTTTAGATTGTCTATTAGATTGGCATTTTCAAATTTTACTTTTCCAGACTCCACTGTACCCGACCCCAGAACTTTTCCTTTACTATTATTCCCAAAGGATATATCACCCCCTCCATGGATTTTAAAGTCTTTGAGGAAGGCTTTACATCCTGTCATGTGCCTGGAGCCTCCACTATCTACATACCAAAGACTATCAAAGCATGCGGAAGCTCCCTGCACATGAAGTAAAAGGATTAGTTCATTAAGGTCTCCAAAGCCAACAAGGCTTTGGATGGGGTCTCAACAGTGTCTGGGATGGATGCAGAATGATGGACAGTGGTTAGGTCAGGAGTTTGAACAGTTTTAGGACAGTGTTTCTCTAACCACTGTTGTGGGTCCTGACCAATCATCTGCTGATAACCAAAAGGATGCTTGTTCACTTTGGGTTTAGAGGGCCTTTTGTAGGCCTCATAAGCGTGAGGAATCCTTTGGTAAGACTGTTTTTCTCTGCCTTTTCTGAACTGATTGGCAGGGGGTGCATCAATAACCTGAACATCTCTTTTGACAGATGTTTGGTTCAGCTGTTTTGTAACAGCTGTTTGAACTGGCACAAACAGTGGTTGTTTCTTGGTGAATTTGACAGATGTTGATGATGATGATGGACTCAAGGATGTTTTAGCAATGTACTCATTCTTTTTCACATCAAAGTTTTTGAGATACACACATGCTTGAGTTTTGTGGTTTGTTTTACCACAGACAATGCAACCTTCAGCTGAAACAATGACACTTGTTCTGTTTAAATCATAAGCTTTTAAGTGGAAACAATCTTTTGTTAGATGATTCCTTTTCTCACAGAATTCACAAAACAAGTTATCAATTTTTTCTTTCTTCTTTCTCTTTTCAGACTCCTTTGCAGCAGAGGTTTTAACCACTGCTGGGATGTTCTTGAGAGGTATGACTTTAGCTTTTGGAGCCTTGACACCATCAGTTGATGTAAAGTCCATTGGCTTGAAATTTTCAAGAATGTCACACTCATCAGACCATTTTGGTTTAAACTGGTATTCTTCAAGCTCCTCAAAAGTAGAGGATTCCATTGGTCTGTCAAGTGTGATTTTGTTACCAAGTTTGTCAGTGATTTTCACTTCTTGGCCATTCTTGTTTGTGGGGATGAACTCAGTGGTTACATCAGTGGTTTGAACAGATTTTTCAAAAGCAGTGTTTTCATCATCATGTTTTCTATAGCCAACCCCAAATTTCACATTGCTTTTTCTCTGTTTTTCAAGCATAACCTCATATCCTTTGCAGGATTCCACCCATCTTTCACAAGTAATCTGGGCGGACTCCAACTCCTTTTTGCAAACTTGGTATTTTTCTACCATAGTTTGAAGTTGGGTTTTGGTTATACTTTGCTCTTCTTTTAGACAGCTGTTCTCTTTTTCTTTTTCAGTCAATTTGTTTTTAAGTTCTTTTAAAGACCTTTCAAATTTGACCTCATCAGACAAGATTTTATCCCGAAGGTTTTCATTCACCTCTTTAATGTTAGCAAAAGCAATTATGCAATTGTCAGAACACAGTTTTTCAAGAACTTGAGGAGATACCTTGGCAGCTGCCATCATTGCACAATCACATTGATGATCTTCTTCATCTTCAGCTTTCACCTTCTTTTCACCAGCCTTTTCTTCTTTCTCTTCTTCTTTGTCCTCTACGGACCATGGATCTGTCATTGGTTCAATCAGGGTACCTGAACTTTCTCCCAACAGTAGTTCACCAGCCACAGCAGTAACCACTGCTTCAGTCACCTCTTCCACTGTTTCAAAGCACTGTTGTTCCTCCTCAGTTTCAACCCCCTCCTGTATTGACTCTAATGCCATCAAACAAAACTCATCATGTGAAGAATCATTAGAAGCATAGAGTGCAAAATTTTCATCACTAAGATCATCAGGCATACTGCTCCAGTCAACAAACCCTTGAGTGAAAAAACTTTGTTGATCTGGTTGTGCTGCTGCTGGAGCAGTGGTTTGAGGTGCAACAGGTTGCACTTGTACCTGTGGAGCAGGGGTTTGAACATATTGGATTTGTGGAACAGTAGTTTGGACATAATGTACTGGCACAGGGGCAGCAGCATAGTGAGCAGTGTTCACTTGAGCTGCTGGGGCATATTGGGCATAGTGCACAGTGTTTTGGTTTTGAGGTCTAGGATTTGAGCTAGGATGAGTAATTATGGGACCAGTAGTTTGACTCCTACATTCCCTAGCGAAATGTCCCAACCTATTACACTTGTAGCACTTGATTTTCGATTTATCCAACCCAACCCTTAGATTCCCATGCAAACCTGGGAATTTTCGCCCTGTTCTTTTGTAGAACTTGCTAGTTCTAACACTTAGCAAAGCCAGTTGGTGCAGGATGTCCATTTCCTCTAAATCAGTGGGATCAAAATGTTGCAAATCATTTAGTTCAAAACTTAAATTGTCTGACATCTGGTTTTCGTTTGCAGTGAATGCATAACTAGCAGAGTGAGGATCAGGGTTGTTAAAATTTGCACCAGTAGTTATGTCAATGAAGTGATCATAACCCTGATCCTTACCACTGCTCCCAGATTCTTCTTGACCCAGAAGAGCAGTATTACCGAAAGTGTAGTCATCGGTAACTTTTCCTGACTCTTGTAACCTCCTTTTCTGGTTCAACTCCCTTTCGTAAGTCAGGAGTCGACCATGGAGTTGAGTCAAGGTCAGATCCTTGAATTCAGGTGAATTTCGAGTGACAAAAGCTATGGTGTCCCATTTTTCTGGCAGTGACCTGAGGAACCTGCTATTTTGAGTTGAGTTTGTAAAAGTGGTGTTAACAAGCCTCAGTTCACTGATGAGACAACTGAAACGCTCAAATTGTTGCGTTAGTGATTCGCCTTTAACGTAGCAAAATGTTTCATACTGTTGGTTCAGGATTTCCCTATTGTTTTCTATGACTTCCTCAGTTCCCCCAAACTGTTCCTTAAGTGCGTCCCATAATTCTTTGGCACTGTTACAGTGTAACAGTCCAGCATATATCTCATTGGGCAGCGCTGATGCTACGATGCTAAACGCTTTAGCTTCTAGTTCGATCTTTTGAAAGTCTGTTTCGGTATAATTTTCAACTGGTTTTGGAACGAACTTTTTAGCATCTTCAGCACTTGGCACTGAAGGGACATGGGGACCATAAATGACAGACTTCCAACAACCTGTGCTTTGTTGAGCGAGGATGTGACCCATCCTCCTCGGCCAGATGTTGTACTCATTTCTTTTTAGCATAGGTGGTTTAAAAAGCGAGCCGATGTTGTTTTTATCATCCTGAGATTGTGACGTCATTCTTGTTGTTTTACAGACACTGAGAAATCAACTTTAATGGTGATTACTCCTTGCTCTGTTTTTCAACGGACGAACAAACGATCAGTATCAACTGTTATGAGCTGAACTATTTACGTCAAAATGATTGTTAAATCAAAATTGACTGTCCAAGCTCTGATACCAATTGTTGGATCTGAGTTTCTTTTTGATTGTATTTTCGTTTGAAATTAAGATGGAAATGAGAGAGTTGTGCAGCGGAATTAAGATGAAAACAAACTTTGCATACAATCAAACGAGAGTAATACTTTAATCAAACATCTTTACACAATGAATCGAAAGATTGAATTTGTTTCAACAACGATTACAATGATTGATGAATGAATGCAAACTCCCCCTCAGCCAGAGCTCAGTAGTTTGTTCGTGCAAAGAAGACAATGTTGTAAAAGAGCTAATAGAACAGTACAAAGTACTGAACTATTTATAGGCACTTGCAAACCACTGAGCATCTTAGCTGACGTCACCATGAAAGTGACATCTAACCTCCTAACAAACTCTAACCTCTGATCTATACAAAATCTGATGTACTAACTACTGCTATTACATTTCTTTACATAAAAGACATTTAAACAGCTGCTGCATCCTTCCACTGCTGTGAACCCAGCAGTGCCTGTCCGGATCAGCAGTACTTGACTCAAGGCAGTAGATTGAGTCAGCAGAGCTTTGGTCTTCCATCAGTCTTTGACATTGGTCAGTAGATGCAAAGCAGCAGTTGTAGGTCAGCACTTAGTAAGATCAGCAGATACAAAACCACTTTCAAGGGGAGAGATTTGCATGAACTAACTGTAATCGTCTGCTTATTCTGGATCCACTGCTCTGATCCAGTTTTGGCTTTAATTATCTGTTCCTCTGATAGGGTTCAATCCCAACATTTTTAATAAATAAAAACCCAACACCAAAACACACACCTTGAGTGTGTGTTCTGGTCGACATAAACACAGGAGCCAAGAAGCTCTCTAGCTCAAAACCCTAAAGCTCACAAATCCAGCAAAATCGAAGATGAACCAAGCAAAGAAATTGGGGCTTTAACTAAATCCTTGATCCCCTAAGCTAGGAGGTCACAAGGTATGTCGATATTTGTAATTCGATGATATCTTGAATTTATGATGAACACCCACAATCGAAATTCTTGAGTGCATGTGGAATGTATGGGTGATATTGACATGAATACAAGTCTTGGAACAAGTCCTAGAAGCAAACTTGTAGAATTAGTGCCATAAGACTAGAGATTTAATGATTTCCCTTATATGTGCTAAGTGGGTTTTCATGATAAAATGATAAACACATGAATCTGAATGTTAAATTGTGAAATTTGAAGATAGGATGCAAGACCTAGATGTTATTTATAAACACTAGACAGAGAGATTTAATTCTTGATGTAAATCTTGGTGAAAATAGCTAGTTATGAACTAGTTAGTAAACATGTAGAATTATGCCCATTAGGTGTTTGTTAAAATGCCTAAATGAGAAGTAAAGTGTTGAAACTCAAGTGAAATGCGTAATTGGCAAGCTTGACTAATTACATGAGATATGGGATAAAACGGGTTCTAATCATAATGTTGATTTACCTTAATCGTGCATATTATATGATTAAAGGTAGTTGACTTTAGAAAGTCGAACTAACCTATGATGAAGTCGAATAGAAGTTTCGACATAAAGTCCGTAAGATGAACTAGTCATAATAATGATGACTAATCTAACCATCTTACGAATTATGATGCTATTTTGACTCTTGACAAGCTAGATGGAGGCTTGGGGAAAGAAGCGGGTCAAACAGATCGTATACGCGGAAAAGAGCATAATCCGGATACAAGGTAAGTAAAGCTTACACTCTAGTTAATTAATACCTATTGGTTTGATAGGTCGTGAATAGTAAGTCTTGTTTTAAATTATGATGTTCCGACACGGCAAGTGCGGTCCGGAACAAAAGACAATGGTCATAAATCAGGTTTAATGGATAAAAAGGAGCTAATGCGGTTAATTAGTCATGAAATGACTAAAAGATAACGAGTTTTTAAATGGTTACCTTATAAGGTAAACCATTGCAAATAATAAGGGTAAAATGGTACTTTGGTCACTTGTTGACAATAACCATTAAATTGGGGAAAGACACGTTATAGCATGGGTTATAATGGGTCAAAGAAATCAATAGATGATTTACAAGTAGAACGACTATACGGCGTAAACCGGAGTTAGTCATATGGATAAGATGGTAATAAATACCATCTCATAGAGTTTCATGGTCCTTTAGACCAATCGGGTCAAAAGGTGAAATTATCACCCTTTGACAATATCGACTAATGGTTTGTTGAGCTATATGATTATAGGAATAAATATCAGATGGATATGTACATCACTATTGCTTAGCGGTTACTAAGGCAAGGTATCGAAACGGGTCAATATATTGATCCGAGCCAGGTACGCATGATAGACTAACTCTCATTTAAATGTAAGGTTTGATGTGAGTTAAACGGAGTCAAAAATAGATTTCTGGTTACTTTAATAGGTAAACCAAATGTTACGGACGATGGTCATTACATTTTGAAAGGCATAATGACTTTTTTTTCAAATAAAACCATAGTTAAAAAAAGGGCTTATGGGTCAACATGTTTGCAATAATCTCTCATAGTTAATGAAGGGCCAAAGTGGACCAAAACGCCCTTATAGGTCAAACTGAGCAAACAACCCATAAAGGTTGTTTGGAAACAAGTTTCATGATTAGATAAATACTTAGAATAAGTATAGAAGCTGAAAGAGGTAACATGTTAGTCAAATGGCACTATTTGAGTCTTTGTCGTAAAATAATGATTCGAGAGGTAAAATTTGGTTTATATAGATCACCACATTAAACCCACCATAAATATAGTTGTGGTGGAAGATTATATGATGAGAAATGTGGTGATGGGATGCTAGAAGCAACCGAAAGCGATTTTAGGCTTGAAAGTGCTTAAATACCCTTAACGGGTCAAAATAAGCACTTAAGCGTAAACGGGTTTTTATTATGTAAGAAACTCGTGATTTGAGATTAATATAATAGGAGATATTGAAGTTATGAATTTCATGAGTTTAAAGATCAAATAAACATGTTTGTGTGATAAAATCATGAACGGGTCAAAATTTAGTAAAAAGGGTCGTAAGCCGAAGACTTATAAATCTGAAATTTTGTTAATCTGGAAGTCGGATTTTAACTCCATGAGATGGGGAATTAAATTACGGTCGCATAGGAAAAAGAATCGCGTAAAACGGACTTGTATACTGAAAGTTATGCAAGTTCTAAGTTAATATTTGGTGAATTTTCGTAGCTGGGCAAAGTGCAGCATCAATAAAGGAACTTGCTGTAAAAAAAAAAGGGCTAGGTGGGGCGTCTAGCCCCCCCAGAATCCCAAAATTGTTTAATTTTGTTTGTTTGACCCACATAACTTGTTTAAACTTGTTATTTAACTATCAAAACTAACTTTTAAGTTGGTTTTGATCATAGGTGAATGTCAAGAGTGCCCAGATGAAGATCAAGCTCTATGAGGAACCGAACACGATAAAATTCAAGCTTCCGCGCGGCGTTTCGTCGTATCTTTTAAACGACGAATTCAATTACATTAAGTTGTATATACTTTTAAATTGTAAAAGTTTTAACTAACCTTATTTATCAAAATTACATGTTTGTTTTCGTAAACTATACGAAAACCTTAAGATAATAACAAGGGTGTTACATATGTTGTGCTGGCGGAGATCCGCAGTTGAAAAGGCAGTTGTTTATTTTCATCCTTTGGTTGCGGATTGTTTTCTTGTGGACGGCGAGCCGGTGTTTAAATTTTGAAAAGATTTCTATAGGATAAGATTAGTGAGACTGATGGGATGCCTGCCACTATACCGCCGCATGACGCACGTCCCATCAGCATGCTTTTCGCATTTTGCAGGCGCGTGAAGGCCAAATGTCCCAGTTGGGACGTCATTTCTGTTTCCCGCATGATGTGCCTCCAATTGGACTCTTAGGGTACTCGAGTGCACACGTTTCACCATTACATTGAATGCGATGGGTATAAAAGAAGGAGGAACGGTTCCAATCCCTCATTATTTCAAGTTTCTTCTTGTCACACCCCAACTGATGACGGAAACATCGAGATGGGACGAAATAGATTGCTCGAGACTTCATAACTTGCTAAATATGACAATAAATTAAATAGCAATATTCCATTTCATTCTAAATGGAAGTACATAGTCTTGAAAGGAAAATACGACAATTTAGGCAACTTTGAACATAATTGTTGTAATAATTATGTAAATTGTGGTAATAAAAATGCATCAGAAAAATTAATTTTCTGTAAATTGCCTCTGGAAAACTGCATTCGTAGACAGTGTTTCTGGTTCTGTAAACAACAGGTTCTGGTCATTGCGTTTTAGTTAGATTCTGGTCATTGCGTTTTAGACAGTTTCTGGTTCTGTGAACAACAGTTTATGGTCATTGCGTTTTAGAAATAAAACATTTTTGAAGTGTTTTTACTCATTGCGTTTTAGGTAAACACATTTTATGTGTATTCAGTTCATTGCGTTTTAGAGAGAACAGTTTATTTTGTGTTTTTAGGCCATTGCGTTTTAGAAATAAGACATTTTTATGTGTTTTCTAGGCATTGCGTTTTAGAAATAAGACATTTTTAAGTGTTTTCTGGCCATTGCGTTTTAGAAATAAGACATTTTTAAGTGTTTTCTGGCCATTGCGTTTTAGAAATAAGACATTTTTAAGTGTTTTGGGTGCATTGCGTTTTAGGTACAACACATTCAGTCCATTGCGTTTTAGAAATAAGAAATTTATTTGTGTTTTCTGGTCATTGCGTTTTAGAAATAAGACATTTCTTTGTGTTTTTTGTGCGCTGCGTTTTAGAAAAAGTCGTTTTTTTACGTTTTTTTTTCATTGCGTTTTACGCGACTGGGTTTTCTCCATTGCGTTTTACGCAACTGGGTTTTCAAAAAAAATTTCGAAAATATAGGAATAGTATACTCGTTTTAAAGATAAAAAAACGCTCGTTTTTTTGGTGCAATTTTTATAAAAAAATAATGTCGTATGAAAAAGTTATTAACGTTTAAAAAATAGGGGGAATTGGAGGAGAGAGAAACTATTGAGCTGGATTGACTAGAATGCCCCTAACAAACCCACGCGCCTCTTTTTTTTTGCTTCAATTTCATTCATTTAATCTTAGTCATTGATTAACTAAATGGATGGTCAAGATCATTTCCTAGCCTTCTTAGCCAAATAAACTTCCTATTGTATCTCCACCCATGTTTTTGATTAATAACTTTTAGATACGATGTTATATAAAATTTTGAATATGTTATATTTGTTTTTCGTTAATAACTTTTAAATACGATGTTATATAATTTCGAATATGATGTTATGACATAAATATTTTTATCTATATCTATCTATAACTTTTAGAGAAAACCAATTATAAATAGTATCGCATGTGTGCTCTATTTATAAACGTAAATGTCTGCAAAGCTACGTCGCTATTTTCGTCTTTACTCGCTATTTGATGCACCATTGGACTGGATGTATTCTAATTTTGCTTTTTTTTACCATACCGAGTGCCGGTGTTATAATGAACGAAACTAATACTGAATTTCGGCCCACAATACACTGTTGAGGAATTTAATTAGTTGTTTATTAAAATATGTTTTACAGCCAGCTATGTGTATGATGAGGATACGTCCTTGGTCGGACCGAATCATCGACAAAATAAAACCAAACTATATCACATCAAGGTCGGATCGCACTATCCACCGTAGACGGAACGGGCAGATACCTTGGTACACCATAACTAACTGGGCCCCACTTCCATAACCGCCGTGATAATGACTGGTCCGACCTTAACTAACTCGCCACGTCAGCACACCCAAAAACTATAAATACCCCGCCAAGACTTCCAACAAGGGGTAATCGCTACCTTCTCTCTCTAAACTCTCCTCTCTCTCTCTCCCTGACCTATTTCCTCCTCACAAATACTTATTCTCACGCCCGAGCTTGGTCACAGAGAGGCCCCCCCCCCCTGTGACGAGGCTAACGATGTGCTTGTTTCCTTGTGATCTTGCAGGTTCTTTGCTAGGTCATCTGAAGCTCTGCTCTAACCAGGTTGGACAAACCGGTTTTGAGTCTTAAGTGGTGCCATCCTCTCGAATTCACATAATTCGTTTCCTTGTTTCTGTTCATTCGAAATCATGGCAGAATCAACGACAGCAGTCTCCACCATCACTTTCCCATCTTACAATGATATATGGGAAGGAAACGCTGCCTCCACAATTGCTTCAACAGCAGTTGCTGCCCCAGCAGCTTCGATAGGATTCGCGTCGGCTCCTCCAGCTGCAAATTCTGTAGGCGGAAGCTCTATCACCACGCTGTCTGTTACTGCCCCGGTCGCCACGCCACTACCTAACTTCGACAACGCCTTCCTTTTACGGAATGCCGATCTATTGCGTCAGTTACAGCAACAACAACAGCGAGAGGAGATGCTGCAGAGCCTCCGAACGAACCTGTTTAACAATGTCTATCCAGGAGGTAACCCCGTCTCCGTTGGAACCTTCACTTCCGGATCTCTGGGATCTATGGGTTTAAACCCTCAAGATCAAGAGCTGCTCATGCCATATCACCCCACGTCTATGACTTCCCAATCAAAGTTTACGTTACGGATCGTCAATGCCCCACTCCCAGCTAAACTAAAGATGCCCCCTACGCTGAAGTTTTACGACGGTACATCCGATCCAGACGACCATATGTTCCCGTTTGCCGGAGCGGCTAAGGTCGAACAACGGCCTATGCCGGCTTGGTGTCTTATGTTCGCCCAAATTCTCACCGGATCGGAAAGAGTTTGGTTTGATGGGTTGCCAGAGGGGTCGATCGATCACTTTGAGGATTTCCGGCGTATATTCTTGCAAAACTTCTGTCAGCAGCGACGCTGCAAGAAAGACATTACCGAGGTTTACCATATAAAGCGCCGCGACGGAGAGTCCGTAGAAGATTTTATCGATCGCTTCAATCGAGAAAGCATGCAGATAAGTGGAGCGGTTGACCAGCTCCGAGTCTCTGGGTTCTGTCACGGAGTTCGGAACAATCAACTTGTGGAAAAACTCCATGAAGATCTTCCAAAAACCATGGAGATACTTATGGAGAGAGCTCGAGCCTTCGTTCGGGGAAAGAGTGCCTGCGGTCAACCGAACGAAACCACAGCAAGAAATGCCAAGGCCCGAACCACATCGTGGAGACGGAACGCGTCACCACCAAAAGATAGAAGCAGCAGTTGGAATAGAAGTCGTGGCCCATATCAGAAGTCAGATCGAAGCAACTTCCGAACCGGAAACGTGCGTTTTAACACCTTCTCCGAGCTCACCAAATCGCCAAGCGAAATTCTCAGTACGGAGACTACCCGGTTCCCTACGCCGTCGAAGCAGCGACCTACCACAGATAAGCACTCCAAGAAATATTGTGAATATCACCGAGACAAGGGCCATACGACTGATGAATGTTGGGCTCTGAAGCAAGAAATCGAAAAGGCCGTACGATCCGGTAAGCTCTCTCATCTTGTGAAAGAAGTAAAAGATGGAAAGAAATCTGCAGCAGCAATCGGTAATCCGAACACCGAGCCCGGAATCAATATGATCCGGTCGACCGAATCAAGAGGGGTAAAGCGGTCGAACCAACATAAGGCAGCATGGATGCATCAACCAACATACTTCCCTCCGATCGATCCAGACGATGCTCGAGACGGACCAATTACAATTTCGGCCGTCATCGCCGGACATTAGGTCCGACGAATTTATGTGGACGGAGGGAGTGCTTTCGAAATCATGTATCTGCAATGTTTCCAGCAGCTGAACCCCCAAGTTAAGAAGAGGTTGATTGAAGTCTCCACCCCTCTAATTAGTTTCTCGGGAGAGGTGGTTCGTCCGATAGGACAGATTACCCTTCCGACAACATTCAAAGATGGCGACAAAAGCAGAACCGTCCAGTTAACTTTTCCGGTTGTTGGCACTCATTCGTCGCATAACATAATACTCGGACGACCCGGGTTGCGAGCTCTTGGAGCGATCGTCTCGACAATACATGGAGCCATTAAATTCCCTACCGAGGCCGGGGTCGCCACTATTTTCTCAGAATTAAACTCGTTTGTTGCCGAAGTAAGACATGCAGCGGAAACGATCTCCAAAAAGTCCGAAGTACCTACGGAACTCTGGGCGATTAATCCGGATTTCCCCGAGCAACAAGTAGCTATCGGTGCTCAACTCCCGAAACGAACAAAGAAGCTCCTATGGGACTTATTAAGCAATTCGATTGACGTCTTCGCATGGAAGCATTCCGATATGCAAGGGGTCCCCAGGTCCATGGCACAACATCACCTGAACGTAAAAGAATCAGTCAAACCAATAGCACAAAGGAAAAGGCACATGGCACCGGATCGAGCCAAAGCGATTGCAAAAGACGTAAAGAGTCTCCTAGATGCCGGGATCATTCGAGAAGTCCGGTATCAAACATGGGTATCGAATCCCGTCTTGGTGCGAAAAAAGGATAACTCGTGGAGAATGTGCATTGATTTCACCGATCTAAACGATGCGTGCCCGAAAGATTGTTTTCCGTTACCAGAGATCGATGAGAAGATTGACTCCATCGCCACGTTCAGGTTGAAGTGTTTCCTAGACGCATACAAAGGGTACCACCAGATACAAATGGCGGTTGAAGACGAGGATAAGACAGCCTTTGTCACCAACGAAGGAGTTTACTGCTTCACCAAGATGCCTTTTGGGCTAAAAAACGCTGGTGCCACGTATCAGCGTCTAATGAGCAAAGCTTTCAAAGACCAGATCGAACGAAATGTAGAGGTATATGTTGACGATATCATAATCAAAAGTCATGATGAAACCGCCATGCTGAAAGACATACTCGAAACGTTCACCCGACTCCGAAGCATAAACATGAAATTAAACCCCAAGAAGTGTACATTCGGGGTAGAGGAAGGAAAGTTCCTGGGAGTCATGGTCAGGTCAAAAGGTTTGCGAGCCAACCCAGACAAGATTGATGCTGTTCTTACAATGAAGCCTCCGACGTCGGTTAAAGAGATTCAGTCCTTAAATGGACGATTGGCTGCTCTCCATCGGTTCTTGTCAAAAGCAGCTGACAGATCGCTCCCGTTCATGGATGTTCTCAGAAAAAGCTTTAGATCGGAGTTTAAATGGACGGAAGAAGCTGCACGAGCCTTTGAAGAGCTTAAAACTTATCTGGGCACTTTGCCAACTCTCACCGTACCGGAAGAAGATGAGGTACTAACGGTATACTTAGCCGCATCGTTCGGAGCTATCAGTGCAGTGCTAGTTGCTCACCGAACCGGGGCGCAAATCCCCATTTATTACGTGAGCCGAACGCTAAAAGATTACGAAACAAGGTACTCAAATTTGGAAAAATTGGCTCTGGCACTAGTCCATGCTTCGAGAAGACTTCGCCGATACTTTCAAGCCCACCCGATCGAGGTACGAACGGATCAAAGAATCCAGCATGTTCTCCGACGACCTGAAGTTTCAGGTCGAATGGCAAAATGGGCGATCGAGTTGGGCGCATTCAATATCACCTTCAGAACCAAAGGTCCGTTAAAAGGGCAGGTGATAGCTGATTTCTTAGTTGAGTTGCTGGAGGATAAGGAAATGCAAGAAATCGAGAAAGCTCCAGAGAAGCCTTGGTCTCTGTATACCTTCCAGCGCCGAAGGAGCGGGAGATGGCCTAATTCTTACCGAGTGACGTATGCGCTCCGACTAGAATTCAAGAGTTCAAATAATGAGGCCGAATACGAGGCCCTCTTAGCTGGTCTGCGCTTGGCGTTGAAAGTCGGAGCAAGAAACGTTGTAGCCCATGTAGATTCGTTGCTCGTAGCAAATCAAGTGAACAGAGAATACGAAGCAAGGGAAGCTAACATGATCGAATATCTCGAACTGGTGAAGCAAGTCATGGCATCATTCGAAGCATGTAAAGTCGAGCACGTTCCCC